>APFE030513812.1:0-56100 GCA_000404065.3 Pinus taeda
TGTGTTGGAGATCCGTTTCGGTATGTGGGACCAGCTGTCGCTCAGTTTTGCAGATCTAGCTTTGGATAGAGGTGTGATATAAACTTAGTAGAAAGTGTGACTTTTAAGAAACACAAGAGAATAATGACAAGTATCATGTGTCATACATATATACCATGAATAGCAAGAGATAAGCCACACAGTCTCATGTAAAGTTACTGTTAGTAGGACTTTAAATAATACTTGTGCAAATTAAATAGATACTTCTTAATGATTGCAAAATCAGTTCACAATAATCAACCATTTACCAACATAAAAAACCATGCAATCAAAATAAAGATTATACTAACACCTAAAGAAATAGTTCATTGGCATGCGTATAAAGTGAAATAAACCAAATACCATTCATACGTAGCAAAACCAGATTTGGGGTATGAAATAGCATGTGGAGCGACCGCAAATCAAGAAGCTCTCAGGAACATTCGATCTGTCAAGTGTAGAAAAATATTCATGGTACCAACACAGATATTTGAAGCATTCAATACTGAAAACGTACAATTAACTCTTGTATTGAATAGAAGAAACACATATTACTATCCAAAAGTACCTCACTCAAAATATCCTTTCAAATGAGACGTGAAGTTACATTTATAGGATGAGAGAGACCTTTGGTCTACTCTTGACTCTTGGACTTCCTAATGACCTTTCGAAAACCACATGACTCTTAGCATTCTATGTGACCTTTAGTGTTCACAGAGTATTCTATGCTATCATAGTACACACACAAAAGCAAAAGGAAATGGCCATCATCCTAGTTGACTAAGCTATATATGGCGAGTTTCAGAATGCTGAGCCCAAGCTTTTTGGTCAGGTAAGTGCGCCATATGTTGTATTCTGCCACGATGGGAGAGATTGGTGGCTGGCCTTCATCATGTCGGTGTAAGCATTCCAATGCATCCAAGATGAGAGTATTTCACTTGACACATATATGATTATTCAGGGTACCCAACTTGGTGTAGAGCCTCACTGGTTCCACGATGTAACTCTTGATATTTTCCACTGAGACCAACATATCTCTTGTGTGGAAAACTCGTCTATACGTTTCTACGAATGCCTACACCTCATTGTGATCTCCTCCTGATTTCTAACATGTCCAATTTCTCCTATAGAAGGGGACCCATGCTGTTGGATCACTGACTCAAGACTACTAAACAATTGCTTGTAGGAAGCCAACACCCTTTCTACATCTTTGACCACTTTTTCTTTGGACTGCATTTTGATACGAAGTTGGACTCTGGTATTCTGCATAGCAATCCAATCTTTCCTAGGGACTACTATCGAGGCATCGGGGTACTTTTCAGACCATTCATGTATGTTATCTACGGTGGTCATGGCCTCATTGAGCATGGAAACCCTTTCCTTTGAGTGAGTCTGAATAGCCACTATGGGAGCTATAGTGTGGTGCATTTTTGTCATCTCCTCATAAACTACAGCCATAGTCTATACCAGGATCTCTGTTTCTGATGTGACTACTGTTTGGAAATCAGCTGACCCTGTATGTAGTAAGCAAAATGTCGCAATTTCCTGCTACAAGCTCCTCTTCCCTTGTTCTGCTACACTGGCCCTTTGCTCGGATGCGTATAACCTATTTTGCAAATCTACAATTTGTCTACTCATCTAGGCTGTGTTTTGCTCTGTGGCAGTGACAAATGTTGTACTGATAGAGGCAATCATTAGCGGGTTTGACGTGATATTTGGGATGATATCTGTTGCCGTAATTACCGATAATGGGTCAGCTGGGTTTCTGCAGCAAGGGATCTTACTCTCCTATATAATCTTGAGGTTTACTTCATAAAATGTGATTTTAGTCAGATCTAGAACCTCTGACTCTTGATCTTCTATGATGCCTAGCTCTCGGAGGGGTATGTTCCCGCGAGTGAGGGGAGGAATGGGAGGTACGTCCAAAGGAGGAAGCTCACTCTATCCTGGGCTTGGATCGACCACCCTACTCGTCTCTCCTTTTTCAAGAACTATTGTTTCCTTCTCTTTGTTTTCCCTAATCTCCTCTCCCTATTGCCTCCTTTCCCTTTCTGCTAGTGCCCGTTACCTTTCTAGCTCTTCCTTCATGTTCTTCAGTTCTTAGTCTAACCTTTGTTGTTCATCTTGTTTTTTCCTCGCATCTTCTTCTGCTTGTCTCTACTTTTTGGCCTCTTCTTCTCTCCTTTTCTCTTGCTCATCTTATGCTCTCTTTTCCTCTTCTTGCCTCCTTTTCTTGTCTTCCTGCCTTTTCCTCTCTATCTCGACTTGGCTTTCAGTGTCAGGGTCCTGCGATTGTTTGCTTTCTAGTTCTCTTTGTCTCTTTAGTTATCGCTTCTTTCTTGCTAGTTTGGCTTTTCTTTGTATGAGTGTAACTTCCTCTTCCTCGCTTTCGCTTAGAGGATCTTCCTCTTCTTTTCCTTTTCATTTCCCTGATGTTTCGAATCTCTTTGGTATTCTTTCTCTGAGGCTTTCATCATCCTAGAAATCATCAAGGAGTTCATCTTCTATGGCTTGTTGCTCAATAGGGTTGATCTCCCTTATGGAGTTATATTAGTTCCTAATTCTGTCCTCGAGGTTCTTCCTAGTGTGGGTGTAAGACCAACTGAATCTTGCCTTCTTACAATGGGCAACTACGATCTTTTCGGGGTCGTATGTTCTGTAATTCAGGTTCACGAAATGGCTCCCCTCGAGTTCTTCAGCTTCTGCTTCCACCTGCTTGAAGTTTTCTAATACATACGCCCCAATAGTAAGAGGAAAAGGTGGCCAAGGTTTCTTCTTACCTTTGTGCAACACTTTCAAGAAGCCCTATGTCATCTAGTAGCAGACCTCTCGTAGAAGAGTCCTATCTGTGACAAAAATGGGTAGAGTGTGTGGAGGTTTGTGAGTACCAAACACCCTCACTGTTGTTCCCTCATCGATAGGGAACCAGTGAGCTACCTTAACCACGGTCCTCATGGCTCTTTTAGACATGCAAGGTCGATCTTCCATGAACAAAAATTGGTATAATGAGATGATAAATGTTTCAGATATTATATCCAACGTGGCTTTATAAGCTGTGTCCCAGAAGACCTTGTAGTGGCAGTGGACAAGTAGGGGTATTGATGAGTCCCAATTGCAGCTCCAGTGTTCAAAGTGGCACCTCAAACATACAACGTCAAGGAGGTACAAAGACATATAACATTCTGGGGGTTGTTCGGGAGTTGGGATTTGGACGGTTGCTATGTTGGTCCTCAAAGACAATGACAAGATGCTCACCCAATTGAAAATAATCCCCTGAGTGGCGATAGCATACATGAGTGGGACCCACGTGCTATAAAATACATCGCAGTCTGCCTTGCCATATCGTCGAAACATCATTATAGCGGTTAACTAATATACCCTACGTAGCCCTTTGGTCTTGTATGCCTAATCTGTCCTGACCCGGAACTTCGTAGGTTCTTGCCACCAATCCCTCAAGATGTCTCTCATCGGGGTAGTGAATCTGGCGAGCCACTGGGTGTTAAAAATCTGCTGCTTTTCAGGCAATTTATAGTAGGCGCTAATATTCGTGGAAGCAATGGTATCTATAGGCACCCCATCATGACCCCTAATAATCCAGTCTTCTGTGCTTGTACACTACAAGACCCATTTGATGATTTTAGCGCACAGGAATATTGGGGGATGAGCCGCCACTTTATGTAACCTTGACCTTTTGACATTGATATATACGTGAAAGTTCTCTTGTGTCTCCAGGATATCCCTCTTAGAAAATTCTTCGTAGATCTCATACCAGGAGAGCTTGGTGGTCTTACTTATATTTCACACGTATCTACTAAGATAGGTGGCTATTCGTTGGATCTGTTTCCCATGTGCCACTTGTTGATGCACCTTGAGTTGTTTTAGTAGTCGGGTGACCCACCTCATCTTCAAAAGAGGAAATGGATATGCACTCGAGCTTGACGTCACCTGGCATGTCAAAAATGCAATCCCATGCTGAGAGAGAGGGCATAACCATAGATTGAAAATACAAAAAGAAAGTTGGGCCAATGAGAGGGAGGTTGCGGGAATGAGCGAGTCACAAGGTATCTGATGCGATAGTGCAACTAAGGTCATAGGTCAGGCACGACTGTGAGGTTGAGATGCGAAGGGGCAGATTGTGGGTCGCAGAGAGAATGGAGGAGTCGCGAGGTCATAATGGTAGGAGGTCGCAGGGAAAGAGGAGTCATGAGGTCACAAAGGTAGGAGGTCATGGGGAAAGGGGAGTCACGAGATCACAATGGTAGGAGGTTGCGGGAAAGGGGAGTCGCGAGGTCATAGAGTCGCAGAGTCACGGAGGGAAAGATATCGTGGCTGCAGGGTGTACGACTAAGGTTCATATTGTCCCAGAGGAGGCCTTTGAATTACTTAGGGAGACCCGAGTCACTTTCAGAAGGATAAAACCTCGTTTTCTTGATCTAATAAGGAGGATCAAGTGTAAGGAAAACTAAAAACTTAAGTGAAGGAATAGGGGAAGGCCAGGATGATTTATGGGGCACAACTAGGAAGGAGAGCTAAGTAAAGAGCTAAAACCTAGGGCAGGAGGTAGGTCAGAGGTCAAGGGATGCAATTTATGCCATTTGGAAGAAAGTGATCATTGTAGGAGGGAGGAACATTACTTACCGGAGTCAGATGTGCACGCGAAGTCAGGTTGGAGGGATTTATGCCTTCTGGTGAGACCAACAGAGCTTTTTCAAATGCAACCAGTGTGCCCTCCTATTTATAAAATCGTCGCACATGTGGAGGTCGCGAGCGTTGCAAGGGGGTATATTGTGACCTTGTGACTCAACGGTCACTTGCGACTCAGGGATCGCGAAGTTGCGTTGGAAGATGCAGATAGAAAATGCGATATTGCAACTTTACGACCTTGCAACGTGGTGACCTTGTGAGTCGCGGAGTCGCATGGTCGTAAAGGTTCCTGGCTGTAACAAAGGCGACTATGCGACTTGGAAGGTCGCGGGGTCGCAGGGATGCGAGGTCGCGTGGAACATAGGCGATCAGAAGTGTGGCCTTTCGACTTTGCGACTGGCGGGTCGACGAGGTCGCAAGGGTTGTCTTGGTCATGGGTATATGCTATAGTCACGTTGCAATTATGCGACCCAGTTTTATCTCATGGACTTGCGACTTGGCTTAACTTAGCCAAAATTTGGAATTCCCTCGGATTTACTGACACTGACGAAACTTCGGGAAGGGCCTAGCGAGGCTGAAGCTTAGGCTTGATGTAGGGGGTCCAAAAATTTTATGTTTATAGGGATTTTTGGAGGTTTTCATGCAACAACTACAACACCTGCGCCATTGTAGATCACCACTGATTTAGTGGTTTCCCTTCTTCTCGTGTAAAAATGTTTTTTCCCCATCTTTCTGCAAACCAAAAAATAATTCCCTAATTTTAAAATAT
Organism: Pinus taeda; assembly: GCA_000404065.3. Taxonomy (NCBI): domain Eukaryota; kingdom Viridiplantae; phylum Streptophyta; class Pinopsida; order Pinales; family Pinaceae; genus Pinus; species Pinus taeda. Next base: position 5,432 of record APFE030513812.1, read on the forward strand.
TTCCTAATTTAATTTACATATTTCTCTACTTCCCTTTCTGGTTGATGTAAATAGTTATTCGAAGAATTTTTGCGTAATCAAGAGATCATTTCAATGGTTAATAACATTTACTCTAACATATTATATAATGATTACTACTTTTTTAACAAATTCATTGATATTATAAAATAGTATTTTCGGAATTTATTCATAGAATGAATGCATAAACATGGCTCCACAACTAGTATTTATTTTAGTGGGCTGGGGGGATGTGATGAAGAATGATATGTGTAGCGAAACATTTGTTCCCTCTTTTATACACCTCTGTATACATTACCCCTTATATTGTAATTTGTGGATTGCAAAGATGCAATATTAATTGATGAAGGAAATGTGGGGTCTGTATTTTTTCGTTATGCGAGAATGATTTATTTTAGTAATCATTTCCACCATTTATTTTCATTCTCTCTTCTGTACCTCCCCACTACGCATAATGAATGACATCTCCGCAACCTCGTACTCTATATGTCTTTCCATCCAAGAATTCATCTTAGAATTATAATGAAATATTAACATTTGCATATCGTCTCTTTCAACTGTTATCATCGATACATTGCGCAAAAAGTGGGCGTGTGGATTCATACTTTATGCTAAGCCTAAAAATTGATATTGAGCAAATAATAAGAAATATTATATGTATCTTTCTTTCTCACCTCTGCACTCGCACATGCTTGCTCTCCCCACAATGAAAAATCTGTCTCCATAATGAAATACTCCACCACACAATCAAAGTTTCTTTCACATGTTTTCACTCTGCTCAATAAAATATTTTTCATATTTCTATATTCCTTGCATATTTTTTGCTTCTTTCTCTTTTTCCTCTACAATATCTACTTCTGTAATTGTGGTAATATTATTTTAATAATGAAATGATCAGGTATCACATTCCAATTTGTGCACCACGTAGTGCCTCACATATCATTTACATGTTTTGCATTCTTTTAAAAGTTTAATAATGCAATTTACTAAAATATTTATTTATTTAATTGAAAAAACTGGTTTAAATAGCATGATAAAGATGTTTTTAAAACTGTTTATGCATTTGTTCATCCATTTCAAAATTCCTTTCAATTCAACAAAATCAAATAATAGAGTTGAACTTGTTTTATCATCTTTCTATTTCAAAGATCTAATAATGCATGATAAATTTTCATGCTCCAACAGTTTCATTTCTTTCAATAATTATGGAAACAATTGTAATGAAAAACACACAACGAATTCATAGTTACTATATTTCTATAATCATTGCAAATTTCAATATTGACACAAATACCTATAACAAAATTAGTAAGCATTAACTAGATTACATGCAATCAGAACAATTTCCATAGTTCATACATTTTGGACAAATAACAATTGATGCTTTGTTATATTCAATGTGATTTTGTTCAAGTAACTGGTGTAGCAAATAAAGATCCACCCACATGGCTTCTAGTGTAGCATTGTTGAAGCGATAATCATGGTTACATCGCCAGAGAAAGATTTCTTCATATGTACATAACCTAATTAAGCACAATTCTCACACTCATTCCTTTACAAATATGTATTTGTCACAAAAAATCCTATATTTGTTGAGTTATTTTCACCCAATTCTCTAATTTATTATCTTCAATGGTTATTATCTTCGAACATTAAACAAACTACAATTAGATTTTTTTTTATCTTTTTGCATTGCATTACAAAGTTCTCCTAGCTTCTTCATCGTCCTCATTCACAACAAGATGATAACTGAGAAGACAAGACAAACAATACTACAAATGATATTGCCAATAAGAGTTCATATCCAATCTATTAGTTTCTCATAAATGTCAATTGGAATTGTTTCTTTATTCCTTTCTATGTACTAAACTTTCACCCTTGATATCATAAAGATTATGGATTCACTGAGTGATGTATATTTAGCCATGTTGCTTTCTACAACACTGAATGAAGAATACTTAAACTTCTTCCTCCATTTCATTTCTAGATTTTAAACAAGGGTCCATATTTCATACATCTGTGTTCCCTTATTCATTCTGACCTGGACAATCTGTGTTCCCTTGTTCATTCATAAGAGTCGCCTATAAACAACATGTGATGTGCACATGTTGTGTTTGAAGGGATGGATTTGTTAACCAATTCCCGATTTATTATGCAGAGGTGCTTCCAATTAGGCACATTGCTTTCGATCGAGGTACAGAGGTAGACACATTTGTCCAAGCTGCAGTTCAGCTATCACGTTTTGTTTTTAAATCTTTGTATACATCACTAGTTTTACCTCTTTTTCTTTGATAAGGCATTCATGTGTCTTTAAAAGTTAAATAAGGATGAATTAGTAGTTTCTTTTTTATTGCTTTACATTTTTATTAATCTGAGAGCCGTATTTTCTAATTTAATAAGAAGCAGATGTCGAATTACTTTATTTACTAATTTTTTATAAATTTACTATGGAAATAACTAATTAAAAATATACCTGGGTTTGTACCCAAAAAAATAAAAATAAGTTAATTTAACTAAAAATATTATAAAACATTAATAATTCTATGTCTACTTAATTCATTTTATTTCCTTGGTTTGCTAGGAGCTATGGAATATAATATTTATTTATCTTTTTTGAAAAATCTTTGATGTCAAATTGAATCGTGTAGAGATTTAGCATTTTCTTTTCTTGTTTTTTATCTTAAGTTGATATCTTATTCATCCTAATAAGAAGGTTTGCACTTTCAGGGATTTGATCCTTCTAGGAGTATGATAGATGCAGAGTTAAAATCAATTTACACTTACTCTAGAAATAATATTTTCGCTTCTATGCATTTGATTCCTCTAAGTTCATGACATAAAGAAGTTATGCACAATGAACCTACACTCACTGTAAAAATAAGGTTTGTCGCTAAAATAATTGAATCCCTTTAAGAACATGATATATCCAAAGTTTAAATCTATCTACTCTACTTTATTACTATTTTGGAGGATAAGCCATATTAATATTAGACACTTAGTTTTAATTTAATTAAGTCTTTTTTTGGGCAAAATAAGAGAGTTGATAAAAAATTAGTATTACTTTTTTAAACATAGGAATCGGGAACTCATTGGAGTTATATAGGATAAGTTGTAGGTGAAGTCTATTAGTTGTCATTATAACCCTAGGATATATATAATATTTTGGAATCCAAAGATAATGATAACTTGTGACTTAGAAAGGACCCAAATGTCTTGATGCACGCTAAAGTGGACTTCTATCTTAGGGTGGTCTACCCTTCTAACCCTATGACAATAGGCCAACATGTCACTTTCAAAATTGCACCTAGATGGAAAGGAAAGCAAACAATTTATATACTTAGTGAAATATGTTCTCTTTTAAGGATCATGTCAATCTTTTTTAGACTAACTTTCCCTATTAACATCATTTCATGTGACCCCCAAACGGTGACATAAATGAATTACGTCTTTCAGTACCTAAACCTTTGGTGGATTTGGTTATAACATGCAAGTACAATATTAATTTTTTTTCCAAAAGTTATTCCATTAAAATTATTTTCATAATTATTAAAAGAAAATTTAATTTAAATTAAGGAAAATCCAATAATAATTGTAAATTTGTTAAATATTAATTAGAATTACACATCTCCTTCATTATAAACAATAATCTATTAAAATGTTTGTAGATGTGTTGTATACTTCATACGAAACAGTAATCTATTAAAATGTTTGTAGATGTGTAGTATAGGGTAGATGTGTAGGTGTAATGTAACTATGTAACTATGTAAACAATTTTAAATGTCCGCTCAATGACAAAATAATTAAAATTTGAAAGTGATATGAGGAATGAGGATAAACATTTAAATGTTGGCTTGATTAATAAAAAGTTAAAAGTAATAAACAAAATCTTAAAAGTAATAAATAAAAATTTAAAAGTAATATAAACCCCAATATGCCGGATGGGTGTAAACATTTAAATGTTCACTCAATTAATAATAAAAGTATAAGGTAATAAAAATAATAAAATTCAATTTGTTATATTTTTATTTTGTTATTAACTTGTGAATAGGTTTTGTTAATACCACAGGCCCAAAAATCATAACTTTTGTTAAAATATCATGGGCCCATACCATGGCTTGTTATTACCACATGCCCAGAAAAGATAACTAATTTCACAATCAAAATATTTTCTAACAATATGACAAGATTCTTAACCACAGATATTTACCCCACTTTGTCATTAATATTATGAACTTGTGAATAGGCTTTGTTACAATATGATGGTTTAATATCAGGGCTTATCAATATCACATTCCCAAAAATCATAACTTTTTTCAGAATCAAAATTTTTTATAACAATATGGCAAGATTCTTTACCATAGATATTCGCCCCACTTTACCATGGATATTCTTAACATGTAAGTAGACTTTGTTACAATACCATGGATTATCAATACCACATGTCCAAAAACCATAACCTATTTCACAATCAAATATTTTATAAATATTTTAATTTAATTTAATTTTATAACACTTTTTTAATGAAATCTAAAAGGAAAAAAAGCTATAATTACTTTTGAAATATATCTAAACCCTCTATCCTCATGACTACTAAAAATATTACCATAGAAATTAAATCAAGGTTTCAATAAAATTAAAAATATGAATACTTTTATATATAAACATGTGAAATTTATATAATATAAATAATATTATTAAGAACCAATATAGATCCATCTTAACTAAGGATCCAAGAAATTAGAGAAACAAAAAGTGCCTAACAATAATAGAGGAACCACAGTGCATGATTCTTTTATGTTTTTCATTATTTTATTTTCTTTGACATGCTTGATCCAAAATAGAGGTTTAATATTTTACAATCAATTGAGTCTTTTTAATTTAGATACATTCTTAAACACAATACAATGGGATAAAATTTAAGAGAGGGGGGAGTAGAGAGTGAAAGAGTTGGAGGGTGGAGAGAGAGGGAGGGAGATGAGAGATAGGAAAAGGGAGAAAGGAAGAGAGAGAGTAGTGGAGTGAGAGGATGTGAGAAAGGGGCAGATAGAGGAAGAAGGAGAGAGTTGAGGGGAGAGAGAAGGAGAGAGGGAAAGAGAGATATGGAGTTGGAAGGGGGGAGAGTGGGAGGAAAGAATGAAGACATAGAGATATAGAGGTGGAGAGAGAGGGAGTGTCAAGGAAGAGATGGAGAGAGTGAGGGAGAGCGAAGAGGAGAGGAGAGAGATAGAGAGAGGAGGGGAAGAGAGAGAGAGGGAGACATATAGATGGTGAGGAGAGAGAGAATGAGAGAGGGAGACACATACATGGAGGGGAGAAAGAGAAGGAGAGAGGGAGGGAGATAGTGAGAAAGTTGGAGGCAAGAGAGGGGGAGAGAGTTATGGGGGGGGAGATAGAGGGAGGTGGGAGAGAAAGGAAGGGAGAGAGAGGACTCAAGAGAGATAAGGGGAGAGAGAGATAGGGAGTTGGAGGGGGAGAGAGGAAGGAAATAAGAAAGATAGATGGAGAAAGGTGGAGAGAGAGGGGGGGGAAGAGGAAGGAAAGAAGAAAGATAGATGGAGAAAGGTGGAGAGAGAGAGAGAGTGGCAAGGGAGAGATAGAGAGAGAGTGAGGGAGAGAGGAGAGAGGGAGGGAAGAGAGAGGAGAGAGGGGGGGAAGAAGGGGAAGAGAGAGATAGGGAGAGGAAGAGGGAGGTAGAGAGAGATAGATAGATATGGAGAGAGAGTGTATGTTTGGGTTGTGAGATAAAGATAGGGAATAAGAAACAGAAACATAGATGAAAATATAAATATTATATAACCAACCTAGATCCATCTTAACCTCGCATCTATTAAGTGTCGAGAGGGATATATTATCTTGAGGTGCAAACATTTCCTCAAGTTTTGTACTAAAAAATTTAAGAGATTTGCACCTCGAGAAATTTGATCCCTCTTGGTGCTTGATAAATCTGGGGTTAAGATGGATCTAGAGTGGTAGATATCTCCTCACTTCATATGTTTTTACTTCTTAAAAGGTAAATCATGTTAACTTCATTAAAAATAAAAAGCATTTCAAATCATTTTCCTAACAAAATTATGAAAACGACTCTCAGCCGGTCAATATTCTAATTATCCCCAAAATGTTCATTCTTTACATTTCTATTCGCCAGTCCAACCATTGTGGTCTTCCATTATCGTAGTTGTCGTGTGGTTACTTCCAACCTTTGATTTGGAGTCTTGGGGTCCATGTTGTAGTTGTCACGTGTTTACTTCTGAGTTGAAGCCTTTAGCGATTCCTAACGTTGATTAGGGACTTCACTCTTTTTCTCACAGGAGTTTTGTGATGTTGATATGGGTGAGGGAATGAGAGAGCATGAAGTCCTGTTCTGAATACCCAAAACGATTGAATAGTCCATGGTATTCAAATGAACAAACGTATTCAGGATGACACGTTCAACACATATTTACACAACCAAAATCACTCTTTAGGTTTCTTCTATTCAAGTCTCCAATAAATAGATTTATATTTCCAATAAATGTGGATTAAAACTAACAATTAATTTTACTCCATATCAAATTAGTTTTTATGTTCCTTATATGTATAGGTTTTTTGTAAATTTGGCAGTGCTTCATCTATTTATATTAATTTTTCAAAATCATAGACTTTCATTTGTTTCAGGTGGCTTATCTGCCAGAACCAAACCAGGTAGCTATCTGTCTACATTAAAACCTATCCAAAATTTAAAATGGTTTTTTGCTATCTATCTATCAACATTGTTTTGATTGTCTATACTATTGCTCAGATAGAACAAATTAAACAAGTGAATGCATTTCAGAAAAGATTTATCAGATTTGAACTGCACTGCTGCATCAATCCTCATGCGAGGATATTATTGGAGCTGGTGCTTTGGCACTAGAGCCAGGGATTTAGCTCCTCTTCATATCTTGTCTACTCAATTCTTCTCTTCATATCTTGTAGTGTCTGCTCAATTCTTCCCAAGGCCAAGGTGTTTTTGTAGGTCTGTATCTGAACTGTTGCTATTTCGTTCCTTATATATATATAAATAGATATATAGTTATTATCAATTGCAATTTATATTTCCTATGAATACAGAGCAAAGTTGCCAGTTAATTTTAGTCCATACTAATTAAATATCGATGCAAGACATTAAATATCGATGCAAGACATAAAATTCGTGGTATAACTTTAGGGTCTATATGTTAGTTGTATTTGCTCAGTACAGGTAGTCCATATAGTTTGACTTGGAATTGGTTTCTATCATATCACTTGTTTATTCCTGTGGGAGTCTCATTCCTTTTACAACCTGATGGCAATTTTGGAGTATCTTAATTATCTATTCAACAGAAATAAAAGCTGCTGAGACTTAGGGCTCATAAATATGGTAGAAAACTCTAACCTGTCGCTAAATCGTGAGAAAGTTATTTACCCTGTTTGAATATGCTCTCTGAGATATGATATTTAAATATGAAATTGTTTTGCCCAATCAAACTATGAATTGAATATGCTCTTTGAGATATGATATTTAAATATGAAATTTTTTTGCCCAATCAAACTATGAATAAAACGACCAACTGGTAATGGTCATGATACACAAATTTAAGGTATTTTCTTCGAAAAGAAAATGAATTCCTGATACATTCTCTTATTTTCATTTGAGTCGATATATGGTTTGATATGTTAAAAAGGAAAATATCCGTTATTTATATTTATATCTTCATATGTAGGCTTCTCTTCTATGGCCTTTTCGATGCCCCAGGTTTTAGAAATCGAAGCAGTTCTAATGAGCTTCGGAAAGTATGCAAAAGATGTAACCATTTCCAGAGTTGTTCCCTCTACTTGTTTTGAAATGGGATGCTGTGCTATAGCTTCTGAGTACTCAAGGGATTCCGTTGCTTCATAATCTGAGCTTAAATATATCTGAGAAAATTATATGGATATTTTTCTTAAAAATAGGGTTTATTAAGCTGTTTATCTGTTAATGTAAAATAGAAAGGAGTAGAGCGAAAAAGGTGTTTTTGGTTGTAGTTTAGATTATAGTCTCTATTCTTTATTAGTATGGATTCACTTAATGAATATTATTTGTCATTATGTATTTCAGTGGTAAAAATGATGAAGTCTGGACTATTAAAATGAGAGTTTAGTTATTAGGAGATAATTTATGGAACACTGTTTTTTTATGGGTTTTAAGAACTTTCTAGACAAGTTGTTTATGAGACTTCAAAATGATTAATTTATTTTGAATATGAATGATGATGTAGTAACATTGTTTCTTATTTAGCAATGTTTGGATGATAGTATTTTTCTCAAAATTGCAATAGCAACTATATCTAGAGAAGCTTGGAATATTCTAGAAATGACATACAATGAAAGAAGGAGCAACAACACCATTTAGTAGAGAATTTAAATTGTTAAAGAATATATAATTATAACAAGATAGTCAAATATTTTGGTAACACAAAATTAATTAAATACGCCATGGAAAATCCTACATAAGAAAATAAAAAGTATTAACATGATGCAGAAAGTGAAGTGCACTATGCATATGCATGTGTGGAAGGTGAGATTGAATTTGAAGATGATGAAATTGAAACCACCTTTATAACAATGGCAACCAATGAGAAGAACCTAGTACTCAAAGAAAAATTGATTAAGAGGTCGAATTAACTTTCTTGAAGAGTGACTTGCAAAGCCCAAGTATGATGGAGATGAAAGTAAGTATGGAAATTTTATTATCACTATTGGAATATAAGGACAACGTATATAAAGAAAATAATAAAAAAATTTGAAGCTCTTGTGACAATGGAGGAGGAGATGAAAGAAAACGTTGAGGTGTTTTTTTATATTATAGAGACTAACCAAAAAGTTCAAGCAACAGTAGCTAAGGTGAAATTAGATATAGAAGATGAAGATGCCAATGAAGTTGATGAAATATTCAATAAAAATATTAGAGAAAAGATGAAGATAAATAAGATGAAAAAGTATGCAGATATAAAGTTTTTAGCAATGAAGATGCCAATGAAGTTGACGAAATATTTAATAAAAATATTAGAGAAAAGATGAAGCTAAATAAGATGAAAAATTATGCAAGATATAAAGTTTTTAGCAAAAGCAAGAAACAACTTGTACAATCTAAAGCTATGAACAAGCTGCACCAACATGCAAAAGAAAAACTAGTATTTAATTGATCTAAGTATTGTAAGCCTAGTTACGTTTTAGACCAACAAGTAGTAGTGGTTGTAATTAAAGGGGAGTTATTAGTGTTGATGAATTTTGCAATTGAGATTCAGGGTGGTGTTAAAAAGTATTATCCCTTGTTCATTGATTTATTTGAGTAGTGATTTATCACCCCAAGTCATTTTTAGAAAGTATTATCTCTTGTGAATTGATCTATTTGAGCAGTGAGTTATCACTCCAAGTCATCTTTAGAAAGATATTTCTAGACACTATTAGCCTTGATAATTTTATAAATTATTGATATTTAGAAACTTCCTAAATTATTATAGAATCCGTTTAAATGGGTTTCCAATTAGTTTTCACTCCTATCCTTGCTCATGAGTTTTATCATTTTCATACCTCAAAAAAATGAAATAGGTCAAGGCTATAGTAATTTGAGGGTGATCCCACTGGAATTATTTTAACTATAGTAGGCCCCCCTTGAATTTCTAAGGTCGTATCTAATACTATAAGTTGCAGCATCATTCCAACGATCAAAACTATTTGCACAATGAAGTAATGGAGTGGAAATAAACACCCAAAAGTCAATGCTAGACAAATTTTCTAGTTTGTTAGCTTATATCATCATTAATTCTACTTTTGAACATTTTTTGGGACTTATAGTTGAAGGAACAAAAGAGAACCACAATTATGAATACTATCCTACTCACACAGAAATAGAACCAATCAAAAGGAGAATGCCAAATTAGATACAAATGGAAACAAAACTAAACTTTAGCATAAGATAGATAGTTGTAAAGACTTATTATACATACTAATAAGAAAAAAACCCATGGAAAAATGCCAAGGGGGACACTGTAGATAATGCAAATTGTTAAGTAAAAAGAAAGGGAGGTTTTAAAAAAGAGATAAATCAAAAGGAAGACTAAGAAGAATTAGGAGGAAAAATGAATTTGAGCTATAACATATAACACAATTTCGAACTACTATTATTATATTTTCCCATAAAAAATAACAATGACTATGCTTAAAAATCCTACTATCTCTTAGAAGATACTTAAACCTCATCCAACTTAAATTCCAATTCTCTGATATATCTCTCTTTCATCAAAACAAGCAACAAAATTATAAGTCCATTTTCAAGCATGGAATGATTGGAATTTGGTAACTATCTTTAATTAAAATAAAATATAGCAAAAACAAAAGAAAATAGTCATATTTTTTGGTTAGTCTTGTTAGTCTTTCCACGAGAGACTATAACACTCACTTCATGGTTAAAGTGTATTGAATCTCTATTATTTTGCTGAGATTTTCCAGTTTTAACCAAATTTTCAGGAAAGTGTTGAACATTTCTATCATGTAAATTTAATTTCTTTTTTCTAACTTCTAGAAATCGTATACCTAATTTTCAATTGGCCAAGGAAGCCTTGATGCAACATAATTCTCTTGGTGGAGGTAGATTTAGTTTTAGCATTTCTCATTAACTAACATATAATTTTAAAATTAAAAAAAGGACAATTTTTTGAGTGGTCATTCTGTCAAAAATGAGTTCCCTAACACTGTTATGCATGGCACTATGATTTCCCTACTTAGTAATGCTATAACTAATGATCTTCCAAGTCGCTTATGTAAGTGAGGGAATGGGGGGAGAGGGGGGTGAGGTTGAATAAATATGTGGAGGAAGAATAAAGGGTGTGTAGGAAGTCATCCTCAACACAAGGGTAATTTAATATGCAAATTCGAGGCAAGGAAAAAAAGGGATAATTTGATTATTGACTTATCTACTCAATGATTCCATAGTTATCAAGGTTGTAGTTCCCTTAAGTACGTGGTGGGGTGAGGGGTTGGGGCTGAACAAATATGAAGATGAAGTTCTTATATATTAATTTAATATGGAAATACTACTATTTTGTTGTGTAGAGAAAGGACGTGTACAAAGAGTGAGAGAAAGGGTGTGTAGAGAAATTGTGTGTGAGGTAAATTGTTAAAGAGAAGGGACTGTATCGATTCATGCTTTATTCCTTTGCACTTAGCACAATGTATATTTTAAAATATTAAAAATATACACATTATATGGAAACCAATCTATCTCAGTGTTAATTAATCTTGTTCATAACAATGGATATTTAGTTTCATTTACAAACGCTTTCAATGTTGTCAAATGTTTGAGGTTTCCCTTTTTTTGAAGAAGGAACATGAACTTTTCTTATCTCACATAATTTTATCGTAAACCTGCCTTTTTGATTCTATAATGTGTAGAAGTGCAAGTGATGGTAAAGTTAAAAAATAATTAAAAATTAGTAGTATAAGGCATATTGGTTCAACTAACTATTAAATTTGTTTGAACAACATTATTTTTTTAAATAGTTAATGCAGAGGTCTAGAAGAATCTCTTTAAATGTGTAAAGTGTGAAAGTGAAAGTAATGGTAAGGTTAAAAATTAATTAAAAATTAGTCGTATAAGGAAATATATGTTCAACTAACAGTTAAATTCAGTTGAACAACAATTTTTTTTAAAATAGATAATGTGAAGGTGCAGAAGGAGATTTTGATGTGCTCTGTTTGTTCTTATGCACAATTGAACCTATGAACTCAGAGCCACCGAACATAGTTTTTAGAACCCTACAAAGTAGTTTCTCTAGAGCTCTTATGTGGAGGAAGGAAAAAGGGTGTGTGAGAAGTGAAAGAGAAAGGTTGTGTTGAGAAATTATGTGTGGGGTTGAACAAATATGCAGAGGAGGCTATAATATGAAACACTTATGTTTTTTTATCTATCACGGGGGTACCAAAACAAATGATAAATTACATTCTAGCATAAATAAGTGGGGATATTCGATAGGGAAAAGTGAAAATGACAAGATTCAAACATGTGTCTGCTTTGTTTATTAATGAAGAAGTGAAATTCTTAAGAAGGTTTTCTCTCACTAGGATGGAGAACGTAATGCTCACGGCGGGAACTGATTAGGTGTATGGGAAGTGCAGGAGAAAGGTTTTGTAGATAAATTATGTGCAAGGGATTTTGTTAAAGATTAGGGACTATATGGAGTGAAGCATTTTTCCTCCACACTTAGCAAAATGTATATTTTAAAATTTTAATCAATTACTATCAAATTCAACTAAACAACATTGTTCTTAAAATAGTTAATGTGAATGTGTGGAAGAATATTTCATTGTGCTCCTTTCGTAGCTGCAAATAGCCACACTTCCACATTTAGAGCCACTGAGCATAGTGTTGAGAACCAGGCATCAGAATACGTGCAAACAAATTTTGGCTGAGCTCATTTGCACCTTTGTATCGAATAAAATAAGCCCATTTCAACATAGTAGTGTGCACGATTTATTGCCCACCCTTATTTCAAAGACTAAAATGTTGCATATGTTATCATGAACAAATTTAATTCCTAGATGCAATTTCTTATTTTTCTTTGCAGGCACCTTTTTGAAATTATGGTTTATGCGAGCCCAATCACAATCCCCATTGGGGAAAATGTATTTACGATTTAAGTATCAAAATTTTGATAAGTGCCTTAGCAAACAAATATTATTCTTTGGACCTTGAATCTATATTCAATTCTCATTCCAATTTTGATTACGTTGTGTTCAAATTCTGAGTCTGTTTACCAATTTTAAAAAGAATCCTAAGATGTTCTGTAAAAACATTTATTGAAAGTATATTTTTTAGAAATTGATTTGATATTTTATATATTAGCTAATTTTCTGTAGATTCCAAATTGTAGTAAGTGTGAGGGACCATTTAAAGAAGCATCTAGAGGTGATGAAGTTTCTGTTACTTACTCTGCACACCCATTTTCCTAAACAACACTCCTTTCTCATATGCATTACAACGGCATTTCATTTAATATCAGATAATACCTATTTAATTGACAAATGTGAAATCACAAATACATTTATTATATCTACAAGTGCATTGGTAATATGTTCAAAGTAAGATATCATGAATAGTATATCATATTTAGTTAGTATATAATATGTATGTTTAAAATTTAAAAAATAATGTGACAATTGTAACCACTAGGTTTAGTTATATTGTTTGTAGGAGCATTGACTAGGTGTTTATTATGAATTTTTAGCATACAAGTTTCCAGTGAATTTTTAATTACTTTTCAAGGGAGCCGATTACAAAATGATTTGTTCTGCAGGTTGTACCATGGTCATTATAGTAGTTGCATGATCTAAAGAATTTTATCTACAACCTAATTTTGATCATAGGTGAAAAATGTGTAGCATTGTTATGAGGTAAGTTTTGCATCGTTCATTTTGCATGTGAGTAGTTAGAGAATTTATAATATATATATATGTGTGTGTGTGTGTGTGTGTGTGTGTGTGTGTGTGTGGAAAATATGTCCGTTGTTCAAAAAGTGGATAAAATGAGAGTGCTAAAACATTTATTCAATATATGTTAGTGCCATGTAGTTGTTAGGACTAATTTTTTATTGTGCTATGAAATTATAACCTATTTTTTTCTTATTTATATATATATATATATATATATATATATATATATATATATATATATATATATATATATATATATAGATATATATATATAAGATATATATGGTCCAATTCAAATATTCAGAATAGCGAAGATGAACACAAATAGAAAAGATATAATTAAAGACAATGATAACATTTCTCAGAGGTGTGTTTCTATTATTATCATTTGATTATTATATTTTACAGCTCTATATTTTTTTTGCTATATTTTTTGTATTGCAACTAAAAATTATGCTTTTTCAATTTTCCGAAAGCATGTAATAATTAGAGATTCACATCAAGGAGAAAAACTAAAAGCACAATGGTATATGTAACATTTGTGCATTTGTACGTTTGTTAATTTTTCAGTCTAGTATAAGTAACAGGAACTTTGAATCTAAAATTTGTTTAGTACTTTACCCATATGTGATATTTGGTTCTGCCTTCATGACCAAATTATTACTTAGTATCAATTGTAATCTCCTTTTATGAAGTGATTTTAGTGCAGTATTTTTCAATAGGAAAAAAATATTTGATTCGGAATGGGTTTCAAATAAATATAGCATCAATGTTGTGACAATAGACATGGATGAAGTAGTATATAAGGAAATGACCACAATTATAGAATCAAATATCCCAAGAGACACAACAAAAGGTGCAGAAAATAGAAAAGAAATAGAGACAAAAAAGCAGTTATGTTTAGGTTTAGCTAATTGTAAAACATATTTATTTTTTTCTTTTATTGAATGAATTTCAATTCAATGCTCATGACTAGGAAAAAATAGATCAATTCTATGCCATTATTGATGGAATATACTAGTAACAATATAATAGGAATAATTTTCCATGGCGTTATGTTAGTTACATGATCAGCTTTTTCGGACAAAGAAAATAAGGCACAACCAATTGTGTATGCAAATTTGATACATAAGAAGGCCAAAATGACAATAACATTTATTGTTCAAAAATAATTAATCAAACATGACGAGGCAAAATTTATTACAAACACTAGTGTTTCTATTAGGAATTTTGAGATAATTCCAAAGCACAAATATGATACTAATGGCTATGAGAAAAATATTATTATAAATAGATCTATCATTGTAGAAAACATTTTTCCAATTTCTGGAGAGTACAATTTTTTCCCAAATATCATGTTTGCAAATATGTTCCATAGTGATGTGTTTCTAGTTGGCACAATCGGTGCCATTGCAATTTAAACAACATACACAGGGGTGCAATATGTACTCAAAATCAAATATGGAACTGCAGATCTTGACAGTGCAATAGTAAGCTTATATTTATTTAATTGTTTCAATTTTAGCAAGTTATTGTCTATCTCTTATGCGGTTTACATGTATTTTTATGCAATATTTCATGTGTTAGTTTCAAGTACATGAAAAAATTCTTGCAACATATGTTTTAATCCACAAACAATTGTAAGAAGACTTTTTTTTTCCATCTTGCTAAAAACTATAGTTAAGAAAACAAGAAAAATCTTTTCGAACTTCAAAATCCATGCTTATATGTTCATTGAAAATAGAAAATAAGGTGGAAAGTTTGAGAAATCTTCCTTCATCAACGAGTGGAGTATGCATAGTAACCTATATATATATATAAAGAGAAAAATAGAAAAAAAAAAGAAAGAATTATTTTAAGTTGATAAGTCTCATATCTTTTTATCATTTTTGCAATGCTTGCAAGCACTACTGATGGTGACTAGTACATATACAAATCCCTTTGAGATTGTATGTGTGAAATTGGGTAGTGTAATTACAACTTCTATAACTATGGATGAAACAATGTGTTAGGCCCCTATAATATTGGTGCAACCCCTATATTGTTATTTTTTACCCCATATGAGCCCACTATTGTTATTATTGTGCCCTTACATTATTATTTCTATGTAGGACCTAATTATGTTTTAACCTTTACACTCCTATATACACCAAGGCGATTGTGTCATTTGAATCATATAAGAATTTTTTATTTATGTGATGTAAAAGGAGGTTTCCCTGTTAAGTTATGGTATGTTCTATGCTTATAACAGTTTACTTCTTTTTCTTATTATATTCCACAGATTAGCAATCACATATATGTTAAGTAAAGTGCAGATAGAACATTAAATGATCGATAGAAAACAAGCCAAGACAAGAGACACAAGATGAGGCGGCTAGCCAGGGACAAACCCCACAATGTGTGGGGAAACCCTTTGATCAAATATTCTTTTATCTTCAATAATTCAGCAGAGAGGAATAGTACAATGAATCTGATTCATATCAGCAGTAGAAAACCCTAGATCAGCAGCATCAGCATTAGCTGCTTCATTATCAAACTAGGGCAGACGATATCTCACAAACCGACCGTCGGATTGACTTCATTCCACCACCAAAAGTTTCAGCTTTCAGAGGAAATTCAGATGAAACTACATTGCAGTTCAGATGAGGATATCTTCTAGGCCACGTAGGTCAATCTTTACTTCTGCAGTTGTAACTTCAGTTTCAGCAGTTTCTGGCTTCAAACTAGGGCAGTCGATATCTTGCAAAGCGTTCATCGGATTGACTTCATTCCACCACCAGAAGTTGCGGATTTCAGAGGAGGTTCAGATGAACCTACAACACAGTTCCAAAGAGAGATATTCTAGGCCTCGCAAGTCAATCTTTAATTCTGCAGTTGCAGCTTCAGTTTCAGCAGTTTCCGGTGTCAAACGTGTGAGAGAGAGAGACCCATTTCAGTGCAGTAGAGAAGAGACTCATATCTGCGTAGTAGAGAGAGAGAGATGTGATGAGATGAGTGAGTCCAAATGAGGAAAAGTCCTCTTATATTTATACACAACATTGGTGGGTGAATAGATGCGACTGTTGGGCTTCTGAGCCTACATGAGCTGTAGGTCGGCTTGATAATAATTCCATAATCAAAATAAATTCATATCTCCATGAATACTTATCAGAATCGGATGATCTTTATATCAATCCTACACCTCTCTTCGAGAGGAAGCTAATAAAAATATTATAAGCAATGAATAAGATGACCCACATGAAGTTTTTCCCTGGTTTCCAATTTTAACACTCCCTCTCAACCATGGAGAACTTCATCTGCAATCTGTCTATTGGTCGTTACTATTCACCCATCAAATGAACTACCTTGTATAGCCTCACCCTTGCCCTGCCCTTGCATTGTTCTGTTCTGCTCTTATTTTGTCTAAATTATGAAGAAGAAGAAATGATCGAGAATGTATCATACTAATTGAAAGTCAGTCTCAGAGTATGTACCACTGGTCCCAAACCAATCTCAACCAACCCGAAGTTAGTGTCATAGTGAGTACAACTCCACTGGTCCTAAACCAGTATCATCCTCTACTAACTCAAAGTCAGTCTCAGAGTGCATACCACTGGTCCCAGACCAGTCTCAGCCGACCTGAAGTCAGCTTCATAGTAATTACCACTCCTGCCACTGGTCCCAGACCAGAATCGTAGTCTCAGAGAGTGTACCACTGGTCCCAAACCAGTCTCAACCGACCCGAAGTCAGCGTCATAGTATGTACCACTCTCACTGGTCCCAGACCAGTACCGCACTGACACAAAGTGAGTCTCGGAGTATGTACCACTGGTCCTAGACCAGTCTCAACTGACCCGAAGTCAGTGTCATAGTATGGTACAACTCTTACCACTGGTCCCAGACCAGTATCATTGATCCCAAATCAATGGAGGTCATCCTCGCATAGGGAGGACGGTAGATACAACGATGCGTCCATCGGTACTACTATGGTCCCTAACTTCACTTCCCTACTCATTGATCAGATGAGAGGTACTTCCCATGAGTCCCAGACTGCACGGGTAGGATGCCTCGACAAGAGAACTAATCAATCATATCCTCACAGGAGAACACATCAATCCTGCATCAATCAGAGTGCGTACCACTAGTCCTAGACTAGTCTCAGCTGACCCGAAGTCAGCTTCATAGTAAGTACCACTCCTACCACTGGTCCCAGACCAGTATCGCAGTTTCAGAGAGTGTACCACTGGTCCCAGACTAGTCTCAACCGAACCGAAGTCAGCGTCATAGTATGTACCACTCTCACTAGTCCTAGACCAGTACTGCACTGACATGAAGTCAGTCTCAGAGTATGTACCACTGGTCCTAGACCAGTCTCAACTGACCCAAATTCAGCGTCATAGTATGGTACAACTCCTACTACAATCACCATGGAGAATGCATCAATCCAGGCTACCATGGAGAACACATCAATCCAGGCCTCACAAGAGAACTAATCATCCTGCTACACAGGAGAGCGAATCTTCCTGTTCCACAAGAGAGTGAATCATCTTGTTCCACAAGAGAGCGAATCAACTTGTTCCAGTGCGCACCAACCAGGGGAGGGTGAGTCACCCTGTGGTCGTATGTTGCTCCAGTAATAACCGCAAGCCCTTAGAGCTCCCATATCTCAATGAATGCAACATGCAGGACCCTTGTACAAGGGTTTCTTGCCGACTCCAAGTCGTTTGGGAAAATCACAGATTAGATCTTTCCTCGAGGCTTTGACAAGGTGTATCAACATGTACATCATCTTCATGTGATGGAGCCTCCTTGCTCATCAACTTACCATATCCCAGATGATGTATATCTGCTGGAGAAATCAACGAATACGGGATTCCTCAATAATCGAATCCCACCTTTGGTTGTTATAGAGAATCACAGTGGTATCCAATGTAAATCCAAACAACTCACTGAAGAGCTTTCGCAACTAGACTGCCTCACACGAGGTCATGCTAGCAACAGTATATCTTGCTTCGGCTGTGCTCAAAAACCACCGACTTCTGCTTCCTGCTCATCCAGGATACGAAAGCAGATCCCAAGGTGAAACAGCACCCGGAAGTGCTCTTACGGTCCACCACACTGCCTGCCCAATTAGCATCAGTATATCCAAGTGGTCTCACATCTCCGACAATGTATCTTAATCCATGAGAGATTGTGTCTTGAAGACATCTCAGAAGATTCCTGACATCAATGTAGTGAGGCTCAACCAAATATGAGCTCACAGTGCTAACTGCAATACATATGTTCGAACGGAGGTTTACCAAGAACATCAATGCAAATGAGTTTTTAAAACTCAGAGGCATTTCCCAAGTCTGGTCCGACATCACTACCATATAACTTCTAAAAGTTAATATCCTCGAGGTAGTCACAGGCTTGCAGTCCATCATACCGAATCTTTCTAATATCTTTACCACATATTTTCCTTGAGGTAGGAAAATTTCCCTTGGCTTCTGCCACACATTAAGTCCTTGGTCCTTCATTTCAAATTCAGAAGCCATCTCCCTCTTACATTTGTGAATGAGAGGGTTTGCACCTGTAGAAAGAGGTCATCCACATACAACACCAATATGAAAGGCTTTTCATATTCAACCTTAAAGTAAAGGTTAGGATCGGATTCACTCCTAATGAGTCCCAGCTTCATCAAGTAGCTATCGATCCTATCATACCATACTCGGGGTGCTTGCTTCAGCCCATAGAGAGCCTTCTTCAACCTGCATACATGAGATTTTCAATCATAAATCTCAAATCCTTCAGGTTGCTCCACGTAGACCTCTTCTTTGATCGAGCCATGTAAGAACAAAGTCTCAACATCCATCTGATGTAGGTTCCATCCTTGTGAAGCGACAAGAGCTATGATTGAGCAGATGGTCGTATATCTAGCAACAAGTGAAAATATCACATCATAGTCTATACCTTCCTTTTGAGCAACAAAATGAACCTTATACTTTTCCATACTTCCTTTTGTTGCATGCTTTATCTTGTAAAACCATTTGAAGTAACAATTGTCTTGTCCAGGGTCTGGGAACTACTTACCAGACATCATTCTCCATAACAAACTCATATTCTATGGTCATAGTGCCCTTACATAGTTAATGCTTGACAACATCTGAGAATGATGAAGGCTCATTTTGTATGATCATGCTCATGATAGTCAGGTATCCCTGATACCTGTTAAGCTTCTTACTTTGAAAGAAGGTTCCTTAGGGTGAAGCATGTCCTTCAGCATCATCAAGTATCCCCCTAAGCCATGAAGGCCTCTTCCTAGAAGAGGAAGGCTCATGTGGATGAGAATCTATTAGATCCATGGGTTCTTCTACATCAGGCATTGATTCATCATCCTTTTCTTTGGGTTCCCTGGTGTCGGCTTCTTGAGAGCTCCTCAAAGCCGGAAGATTGTTCACCTTGCGTTGAACTTTTCTCCAGGAGTCTTGAAACCCAATGCTTGATGAGGGCATCGATTTTGTACATATATGACGGTGATTATACTTTCAACCCATAGAAACTTTGGAAGTCTTTAATCATGTAGCATGGCCCGATCAGCTTCCATAGTCAGGCGGTTCTTCCTTTCCACCACACCATTCTGCTCAGGAGTATGTTGTGTAGTAATCTCCCTCTTAATGCCAACCTCAGGTATGCCTGAGTGAACCAACTATAATATATCGGAGGTCTTGCTTTGGCTTGAGGGGAATGGTCCCCTTTTTAGCTTTCCTTCGGCACATCACGGACATACACCTTCTTTCTCTACTTGGAATTCAGGCATCCCTATTATCATCTGTCTTACATCGGGTAGAGCTTTGTAATGAAGGTGGGCAAACCTCCGATGCCACAGTTCGGAGTAAAGAGATGTGTCATAAGACATGAAACCTAGCAGACTTCCATCGACCTGATATAATGAATCAACACTAAAACCAAGAGTAAAGGCATCTTTAACATTATTTTTCCTTATACATACCTTGCCATCACTGAAGGTAACCTTGTAGCCTTTGTCTTCCGTTCCCGAGATGGACAGTAGGTTCTTTTTGAGGTCAGGTGCATTTAATACATCCTGGACTTCCTAGCCTTCTTGAATGGTTGTCCTCTTCCTCGATCCCTAACTCTCCTCTTACCTTTGCTGTTGAATTTTTCATTCCTTTGATTTTCCATCAGAGGGATTTTGATCATCGTCCTAGTGTGAGTCCTTTCTATTGTTTTGACTTCTCCATTTTTCCATTTGTTCCAGGCAGCAGTGGATGCATTTGATGGAGGCTCAACAATATTGCCTCTCACATGATCCAACACTCCTTGATTCTCAAGGGTTAGACCAATAGAAATATTCCATATGTGATAGTTAGCTTCTCACAGAGCTTGTCTTCAGTAGGAAAGAGTGTTGAGGACCCCATAGTTCTTTTAGGATAGCCTTGCCAATCTTCTCTTTGATGATGCTCTTGCTCTTGCTCGGGCTTTGTCTTCACCTCAACTCTGATACCATGTTAAGTTACGGTATGTTCTATGCTTATAACAGTTTACTTCTTTTTCTTATTATATTCCACGGATTAGCAATCACATATATATAAAGTAAAGTGTAGATAGAACATTAAACAATCGATAGAAAACAAGCCAAGACAAGAGACACAAGATGTGGCGGCTAGCCAGGGACAAACCCCACAATGTGTGGGGAAACCCTGTGATCAAATATTCTTTTATCTTCAATAATTCAGCAGAGAGAAATAGTACAATGAATCTGATTCATATCAACAGTAGCAAACCCTAGATTTGCAGCATCAGCATTAGCGGCTTCATTATCAAACTAGGGCAAACGATATTTCACAAACTGATCGTCGGATTGACTTCATTCCACAACCAAAAGTTTCGGCTTTTAGAGGAGGTTCAGATGAACCTATAGTGCAGCTCAGGTGAGGATATCTTCTAGGCCACGCATGTCAATCTTTACTTCTATAGTTGCAGCTTCAGTTTTAGCATTTTCTGGCTTCAAACTAGGGCAATTGATATCTTGCAAACCGTTCATCGGATTCACTTCATTCCACCACCAGAAGTTGCAGCTTTCAGAGGAGGTTCAGATGAACCTATATCATAGTTCCGAAGAGGAGATCTTCTAGGCCTCTCAGGTCAATATTTACTTCTGCAGTTGCAGCTTCAGTTTCAGCAGTTTTCGGCTTCAAACGTGTGAGAGAGAGACCCATTTCAGTGCAGTAGAGAAGAGACTCATATCTGCACAGTAGAGAGAGAGAGAGATGTGATGAGATGAGTGAGTCCAAATGAGGAAAGTCCTCTTTATATTTATACACAACGTTGGGTGGGTGAATAGATGCGACTGTTGGGCTTCTGAGCCTACATGAGTTGTAGGCTGGCTTGATAATAATTCCATAATCAAAATAAATTCATATCTCCATGAATACTTATCGGAATCGGATGATCTTTATATCAATCCTACACCTCTCAACGAGAGGAATCTAATAAAAATATTATCAGCCATGAATAAGATGACCCACATGAAGTTTTTCCCTGGTTGCCAATTTTAACATTCCCCCTCGAAGTGGATTATTATCTAGCCATTCATATATATTTTCTTATGTTTCTGTCTTATTTTTTAACTGGATACATAACATTTAGCATCAGATCTATTCATATTAATGTTTTATGTAATGACTACAAGGTTCCATTTAGTGAGGCGTATAAACTCCTATGGTAGTTTTAACTATTCATAATCGTAATTAATTATTCACCCAACTATTTTGGATTAGATTAAATAATAATATTCTTTTCACTTGGAGATGCTTGTAAAAGAAGTACATTAAGAATGGTTTTTAATGTTATCATGAAAGTGCAAGAAAGTGAAACATGAAAATATGTATAACACACATATTATTATTAGTGATAAATAGTAGGGATTGATTACTTGGGATTTCATAAACATATATTTTACCTAATCATGATGTTATTATTACCAATGATAGTAATTGTAGGAAATAATCATGTCT
This sequence comes from Pinus taeda, assembly GCA_000404065.3. Lineage (NCBI taxonomy): Eukaryota > Viridiplantae > Streptophyta > Pinopsida > Pinales > Pinaceae > Pinus > Pinus taeda. The sequence continues at coordinate 27,913 of APFE030513812.1, forward strand.
CATGCAAAGAATGGTTTGATAATTTCTAATATATCCCTTTTGTAAAAATCAAAAGATACCTGATATAGACAATGAGGTCATTATAATTCATTAATTACTCATGCATAGTGAAGGACCATCAAATGAAGTTTACAAGGGATAACTTACTGGAGGAAACAACCATGCCACGAAAGTACTGTGCTAAAGAAATGCGAGGTAAGGTATTTTATAAACATGACATCATGTTGAATGTATTGGCCTCTAATTAATTATGTTTGAATTAAAGATTATGTTATTTTATAAAATTTTAACTATGGAAAAGGGACGGACTTACTTGATACCATTGAGTAAGGATTGAACTCCCTCACGAAACATTTAATGAAATAAATTCTTGTTTGCTTTTCCCTTAGGGTTTTCCATAGTATATCGATATACATTTATGTATTTTCATATTCTATTATCTTGATGATGATGTTACTTTGTATGACATTAAGACTTACATCACTCAATGTGTAATTAAAGAACCATGTTAATGATGCAAAGTTGTAGCAGAAATAATTATGATAACAGGTTGCATTAATGATTATTATTTTTAACACATAGTTATTCCATTTTTGTAACTATCTCACTTAATTTTGGTGATTAGTTAATGATCAGCTAAGTAGGTGGTAAGTTATTCATGGGATTCTACATGTAGGTAAATATTCATATAAAAAATGTTAATCCTATGTAATTTTGCGTGAGGTCTACTTAGGTATGTTACAAGTGGTATAGGAGCAAAGGTTGCAGCACTGGTACCTCACGTCATGTAAGAACACGAAGGAGTAGAGGTATGTTGCTATTATATATAAGCCCAGGATTGATACTCACAAAATTACATGGCAATGTATGTAGTAGACCTCATTTAATATGAGATGCATGATGGTGTTAATGACTACATTGATGAATGATAGTGTTAATGACTACTTTGAAGGATAATTTTACTCATGCCATTTTAGTCTTTATGTGGATAAAATATACTTTCAAATTTGTTTGGATTTAGTTATATTAAATTATGGACATTCCCTAGATCTCACAAGGTAAATAATAATAGTGTGGTTTAAGATTAACTTCCATTATTTTATTCATATTTCCATGATAATTTGTAATGGTGCATTAAAAGATAATTTCTTAGAGTTGCAATGCATTTCTTATAAGAAAAAAAATGAATGTGTGCATTGCTTTAATAAAACAATGTAGAAGGGCTTGTCCTTGAGTGGACAATATCAAGCTTAAAAAGACATTAAAATAACACCCTCAAATGTTAAGAATAAACAATGAGTGACATAGTAGGCATTGCAAGTAACGACTAATGATCAATCATGTCTTGTTGTGGAATTACTTTGAATTATAATTGGGTTTGTGATACTTGGTAGCATTGACTATTTAGTATATTTCATTACCTCCTATGAATTAGCATTACATGACATCATTGTTACTAATTGTAATAATAATAAATTATATGTGATTTTTCAGCAAACTATTAAACTTATCTTTGAAGGTATATTGCAATATGAATCATTCAATTTTTTATAAAATATTATTGTTGAAACTTGCAAAAAATGTGATAGTGGTAGTTCATTTTCATGTTATTGGTCTAATGTTGACAATACATTGTTAAATTTGGGTTTTGATTGTATTGTTACCTGTATTTGTTATCAACACTCAAATACTAATGGTGAATTAGTAATTTTGTATGAGTAAAGATTTGTATAGGCTTTTATACATATTAAGATAGTATGAAAGAAAATTTGATGACTATGGAAGTGTATATTTATTTAATGATGCATACGCATGACTATAAATTCTTAAATATTACAAAGAACTTATATCACTATAACAATAGTGTCTTTAAAATTGAAAAATTTAATAGAAATTCATTGTTATGTCAATAATAAGAATAGTAAGGAAAAAACTCGAGATTGGAAAAAATGGGTAAGACGAGATCTGGCTCGGTGGGATTCGTTCATGAGGCTAGGGTTCAAGATCACCCGTTTAGCACCGACACAGGTCCAAAAATCTTGCAATCTTGCGAACAGATCTGGTACCAGCTGGAAGTTTCCTCCTCCACTGAAGTTTTCCTTTGGCTAGTTGCTGTTCCGGTGGACGATAAGGGATTTCTTTTTTGGATTCACAATGAACTGAATCTGAGGCGATTCTTCTCCTCATGGACACGGCGCTGTCCCTGCGAGCACTTTTCGCTCAGTTCCGGCGTTTCTCCCCAAGTTTTCGGCTGGCTGTGGCGGCGTCAAGCCGTTTCAGGATTGTTCTCCATCGACTCGGCCGATACCTTTTTTCGTGGGGGTCGTCTGGTCCAGTTTCCTGAGTTTTTTGTGGGCTTCTTTCCATAGATCTGGGTTTACATTTTTTTGCTGCAGCGTTATGGCAGAGGGTTTGAACGGAAGACCACTAGCTTCTTTGACCACGTCGCACCCCTAGGGCCCAGGATCGAATCCGCTGCGGATTTGTTTCTCATCGAAATATTCCACAGAACCCCAACTCAGCTGACTTTTGACAGGTCTAGCCTGCAAACTTCCGAGATCGCACTGTTCAGACAAGGAAAATCTGACTGCGTTAATGGAAGTTGGGGGTGTATACCAGATCCGTGGCACCTTTTCGGTATACCAGATCCGTGGCACCTTTTCGGTACGCTGTGGGATTGATCGGAAATCTCAGGGCAAATTTTAATTGAAAAAGCCGTGGATCCAAAAAGGGGTAAGAGTAGGGATTTGGTCTTGCGGTGCTTTGAAGACCCCTTTCTCAATGAAGTGCAACAAGTTTTCATCAGAACAACAGAAGGTAGGCATTTATGTCTGCAGACCTGGGGAAGCATGAGGGTTCTGGAGCTTAAAAATATAATCCAGGACAAACTGGGTATCCCAGTTGCTGCCCAAATCTTAATCTTTTCTGGGGTTTGCATGCAGGAACATCTCTCACTCCAGCATTACAGGGTAGCTCGGGACTTAACAATTATCCTCAATCACCGTTTGCGAGGTGGGACAAAGGGATCTTCATCAAAACCTACAGGCTCATACCATGATGCAGCCAAAGGGAAAGCTCCTCCAAAGGGGAAAGAACCTGCAGCGTTCAATACACCGCCAGGGCAGTATATCGTGGATCAAATACCAGAAAACCCCTCCATCTCGCTGGATTTTCCAGAGGTAAAATGCATTTTTTCAGATCTGGAAAATAAAGCTGTTATTTGTAGGTTTAACGGTTTTTGGCCAAAAACCGAGGCTCTGTATCAATGGATTCACACGGTCTGGACAAAAAACTGCCAGATCCACCTCTGCTCAAAGGGCTTCTTCATAGTAACATTTCTTGAAGACGAAGAAAAGGAAAAAATTCTCAATGAAGGACCATGGTTCTGGGGCAGTGCGGGTTTATTTGTCACACCATGGTTTCCAGAGTTTGACGCCAACACTATGGTGGTTTCAAGGATGCTAGTATGGGTAAGGCTGCATAATCTTCCATTACACTTTTGGCACTTCAAAACCTTGTCAGCTATAGGGAATTCCCTTGGAAGAATGCTAAAGATTGATACAGATAGACACTTAAAAGGAATTTTTTCTTTTGCTAGGATATGCGTCGAGGTAGATCTCAGCCAAGGACTACCTGAAAGCATCATCCTGAACTTTAACAATATCCAGTGGAAACAACCTTTGGACTATGAGAATACAGCATTCAGGTGCAGGGGATGTCAACAAACAGGTCATTTGCTCAAAGCATGTCCCAGCAAGAGCAAACCACAACAAAGGAAGCCCAGAGGATGGCAGAATTTAGATGAAGTCTTAAAGAGGCGAACAACAAGAAAGAATGCCCCCTCAGTAACCAAAGAGGAAGAGACAGAGGCAGAAGAGGATGATACCACCATAGGGGAAGTTGAAATAGAAAACCAGAAGGAAAATACAGCAGTCAACAAGGATCCACAGCCACATACAAATCAAGTAGAGACTCAGCAAGACAAAGCAAAGACGACAAACGTGGATCAAAGCATGGGAGGTAACAAACGACAACACCACTCAGACACATCAAACTCAGACAAAGAATCAGGGCAGCTGAAAGAGACAACTCAGTTAGTCATTGTTTCGACCGATCCCACTCTGGGTGAGTGGCGTAAGGTCGAAAAGAAAAAAGGGCGAAAATCTTGATGCTTGAGTTTTTTGCTCTTGCTGGGGCTTTTTTTCCTATTTTCTTTCACTCTCCTTTCTTTTCTCTTTCTCTTTTCTCGTGTTAGTCTTCTAATGTTGCTTTTGGGTGCGTCAGCACTAGTGCCCATGTGGCAGTTTACTGTATGCTTCTTTGCATCTTCTATAGTGTAACTTTTCATTATTTCTTTAATAAAAAGTTACTGATTTTTTTCTTTGGAAAAAAGAATAGTAAGGAAAAGAGTGCCTTTCCATATGAAAATGAAAAAATGGTAACTAATGTGATAAGGGAAACAAATATTATGTGATAGTTTAGCGCATGTTCTACAAACTTAATGATAAGACTATTATTTGTTAGATGTTGTTAATTACATTGTCTTCTCAAAAGTCATACATGACAATGTAATTTTACAAGTTGATGACTCAGTGATGGTATTAGTATTAATGAGATGGTATACATCATGAATAGAACAAATATTGTAATTTTATCCTTTAGAAATTCATCCAATCTCTATGCACATTGTTAATGAAACTACATATTAAACCTAATCAATTAAGTCCATTATGATGTGGAAACGTAGTGTCTTCATTGTCATCACTAAAAAAAATATGGATGGCATTTTGAATATGTTGGTATTACTGGTTTATTCAACCAAGAAAAGTTTGTGTGATTGAGTTCAATTTAGTAATGTTGCATAATTATTGTTAGTTAGACACATGCATAAAATGAAATTTCATTTTCATAGATTTTTTCTACACTCCTCGCAAAACTTTTTTTCTACACACCCAAACAAAGCTTATTATCCTGATAGATTAGCTTGGGTATGTACCTTGCTAGAAGTTAACATTCCAAGTAATATAACTCAATAGAAAGGCAGACCATCTAATCTTTCTAATGGATAATTTCAACCATTTTGTACCGAAATAGAGTAATCCCATCCATGAAATGATAAAAAAAGAGGTAAACTACAAAATCAATGCATATTATTGTGGGAAATCAAAATCCTAGTTTTAGCATGCTTACTGACTCCATTTAATCGATTATTGTAAAAATTTAACCTTTTGAATCTACTAGGATTCTAGGAAATGAGGCCCATTTCATTAGTCAACAAAAATTGATAATTAAACTTTTGAGCCATCAACATAAGCCTCCCACACACAAGAATGCATTGAATGTGACTTGAGAAAAATGCATTGAGCATTAACATGAAGCAATTGAGTTTGAAATGTTTTTAGGGAAACAAAATAATCATGTAATTAGTGGTTTTATCTTATCAGTGTGCATGATGAGGATGTGTTGTGCAGAAAAATGGGTGAATAGGGAAAGGACATCAACTTTCTTCTACAATGCCATGTATCTGTGCATATGTTTTTGAACATTACATATTAACAAATTAATTAGCCGTTTTGGATTATCAAAGTTTGGCACATGAAAAGTTTGGGTTACATAAATACTAAGTGTATTTGTGATTTCACATTTGTCAATTGAATATTAATATTAAACAAAGTCTATTTTTAATGTGTAAGAGGAAGAATTGTTATGTGGGAAATAGGTATCCGAAGCAAGGAACATAAGTTTTACTTGGCAGTGTTTCGTGCCACCACGTATATTCGTGCAAGATACATATTAACAAATTAATTAGATATTTTTTTACGTTAGTAGGGCATTTTTTGAATGCTTAACAACATTTACTTTGAAAAATTGTGCAATGCTCTCCGATTTATCAGGCTTTGTATCTAGTATACCTTCTAACATAATCAAGTGATATGTATAGGAGGGATATGTGTAGGATAACATTTATTTTTCCACATTCACATCTCTGAGCAGGCTCTCCCTCTGTCCACTTTTTCTAGATGTTGTAAAACATTAAGCTTCACGATATTTTACACATATTTTTTCGTTTCAAAATAACATTTCTATTAAATGTCACATAAACTCAGCAAAATTCATGCACTCTACAAATTTCCCCCCTCCATACACTTATTTTTTCACACTGCAAATTGTCAATTTTTATGTTGTTAAATAATGAATCCATACAGGTGAGGATCATTTTATAGATGACGAATGACCTGTTATACTGTTTTGTGAACCCATAATTTCGGACTACCAAGTGAGTCTATCATCAGGGGATGCATCAATAGATATTCACCAGCTTTTAATGATTTATCCAAGAGCTCTATTTAGGGTAGAGTTTCGCTCTGGAACGAAACTCTACCCTAAATAGAGCTCTTGGATAAATCATTAAAATCTGGTGAATATCTATTGACACATCCCCTGATGATGGACTCACTTGGTAGTCCGAAACATTGGGTTCGCAAAACTGTATAATAGGTCATTCCTCATCTATAAAAAAAAATTATGTTATTTGATACACATATTTTTTCATTATGCAAAAAACATTTTTATTTGTAAAAAAATCTAGCAATTACTTTATCTTTGCAAACTACTTCTATAATTATTCTCACATTTTTTAATAGTGAAATTGTTACGCCTAATATTGCAATTTGTGGAACGTGAATGTGCGAGAATGTCGAAGAAGTATAATAAAGCCTTCCTCTAAATTCTACATATATTATTTAGATGTTTCGGTTTTTCCCAAAATAATACAATATATCAAATTATTTATTTCTTTAACTAAAAAAAATGGATTTAAGGTATCCAAATAAACATGATTTTAAAATTATTTATCCATTCATTCATTCAGTTTAGCATTCCTTTAAATTCGCCAAGAAGAAGTGATTTCTTGGTGAACACCTAAATAGAATTCTATATTTGATCATGGTGTTATGTGATATGCTAAATAAAAATATTTTTAATGCATCCAAGCAATCGTTGAAGATCAATAAAGTGTGAAGCATAAAATATTAAAGACTAAAAATCAATTCCAACACATGAGGGTTGGATACCTCGTCTTAAAGAAGAAAAACAATTGTATCATCAAATTTTAAATAAAAATAAATTCAAATAAAGAAAAAATAATATGTGGATAACATAGTAGGAAAAGAGAAACCCCAAAGAGTTGACAATGTTAGAAGTGTTTGTAAATGAAACTAATCATCACTTTATGGAAAAAATTATTAAATTATTGAGAATAGATTGACAAAATATTACAAGCCTCACTCTTACCAAAATTTTTGGCGAGTAACTAATCAGCAAAAAAAACATTACAGATTGCAAAAAATTTATTTCCTTGCCATAAAAGGAAAATTAACATAGATCGAGATAATTTTTAGGAGCACTACATGCTCAAAATATGTTAGGACCCTATACTACTAGTGTAACCCCTTATTGTTATTATTACAACCCCCTTATTATATTGTTGTGCCCATGTAATCCCCATATTGTTATTATTGTGCCCCATAGAAGCCCACTATTGTTATTATTGTGCCCTTATATTATTATTGTTATGTCCACTCTGATTATATTACGACTCCTTAGACTCCTATATATATAAAGGAGGTATTGTCATTTGTATCATCCAAGAATTGTTCATTTGTGTAACGTAAAGGAAGTTCCCCCTCGAAGAGGCTTATTTCTAAGGCATTCATCCATCTTTTCTATCTTTTTGTGAGCTGGTTTCATAACATTTGGTATCAGAGCTTTGGATTCTAGGGTTTCACTGCTCCAAACAGGTCATCGTGGAATTTTCTCTATAACTTTTTTTTGTGACGTTTTAGAAGCGAAAACAAAAACCCATTTGAGATGAAATCGTGCTGAACCTTGGGTCCAAATTTCAAATCTTTTCTCGCTATATTTTAGGAGATATGATCCGAGGAAGTTAGGGTTTTGGCAAGATCCAAAATTTCATCTAAAATAGGTCATCCTGGAATTTTCGCTACATTGTTTTCACTATGATGTTTTAGAAGCTAAAACAAAAACCCATTTGAGAATAAATCGGTCTGAACCTTGGGTCCAAAATTTCAGATCTTGGCTCACTATATTTTCATATATATGATCTGAAGAATTTTGTGTTTTTGGAGACTCCCAAATTACATCTTAAACATGTGACCTTGGGAAAACCGTCATAACTTTCTCTCTGAGCATTAGATTTAAATTTTGTAAGAAGTTATAGAAAGGACGGACTTTTCTTTGTTTGGGTATAATTTTCAAAACCTGAGGTTGAAACAATGACACGTGGCACGTCGTACAAGTTTGCTCTACTGAACTAGTCTATAATTAGGTCATCACAGGATATTGGGAATAAAGCTTTCTTCAGGAATCCAATTGCAATCAAACTTGGGAAGTTAAAAAGAGGACTCAGACTGCTATTATGGGCCAAACTTTCATAACTTAAAGATACAAAATTATAGAGTTACAGTTGTTCCAAGATTGAGCTCCTAAAATCAAGAAAAAGCGAGATAAGGAAGTTTGATGGCAAGGATCTGGTAAATTGGATACTATAGATGGAGAAATATTTTGATCTACATGGTGTACCACTGTTACAAAAGGTAAGTATTGCATCTAATTATTTAGAACCGAATCAATTTTTATGGTATAAAGGGATTTGTTCTCGTAAACCACTTATCACGTGGTGAATTTTCACAGAGGAAATGATAGCGCATTATCAAGATACCAAGAGCAACACCTTCTTTAGCCAATTGATAAATTAGAAACAAAATTGTTCAATGGTAGAGCACATTGAGGAATTTCCAAAATTGAATATAAGGGTAAATGATATTCTAGAGAATCATAAAGATAAATAGTTTTATTTATGCCATGGAAGCTGATATCAATGGTATGAAAGAATATTGGAAGAAAGGCATGGAAGATTTTAAGAAATACATGGAAGGTTTGAAGGAAGGTGGAACAAAGCCACTACAAGAAAGGCCTCCTAATGACGAAAAAGTTCAAGAAGTGAAAGATCACATTGAGAAAGATGAAATGAATTTGACCATACCTTGTAATGCATTGGAAGGAATTACCACACCTCAAACTATCAATATAGAAGAACATATCAAGAACAAAAATGTTCAAGAAGTGAAAGATCACATCGAACATCAAGAAATGAATCTGACTATATATTGTAATGCATTGGAAGAAATTACCACTCCTCAAACTCTCAAGATAGAAGGACATATCAAGAAGAAGAAGGTTCAAACAGTGAAATATCAGGAAGAAAAGTATCAAGAAACATCAAAAGAAAAGGATACTCACTGGGAACCAACCCCAAAGAAAGAAGAAATGAATCCGAACATATCTTGTAATACATTGGTCGGAATTACCACTCCTCAAACTATAAAGATAGAAGGACATATCAAGAATAAAAAGGTAATAGTGTTGATTGATTCGAGTAGTACCCATAATTTTATTCGTTTTAAGATAGCCAAGGAATTGAATTGCTTCCTATATCTAGCACGAAAGTGTCAAGTGACGGTTGTAAGTGGAGGAACAATAAATTTCTCTAGAAAGTTCCATAATATCAAGCTATCCATGGGAGAATATGTATTGAATAGCTCAATGCTTTCCTTTCCAATGGGTGGTGCTGATGTTGTAATATGAGTCCAATGGATATAATCGTTGGGTACAATAGCCTTTAATTTTCAGTAACTTTTTATGAAATTTTCTTCGGAATGAAAGGAAGATGAATTAAGGGGTATCACAGGGAAACTAGGAAAGATAATCATCTATGATGGAATGACAAATCTTCTAAGGAAATAACAACGAGGTGTAATTGCACCATTATGTTCGCTAATGGTTCCCACATAGAAATCATGTATTTCTCTAGACCTCCAAAATGTTTTGGACAATCATTCCAAGATATTTGAGACTCCCAAAGGTCTCCCATGTATTCATGATCATGACCATGCTATTCATTTTATTCAAGAAGTGTTCCTCCAAACATCAAGCCTTATAGATATCCATATGCCCAAAGGAGTGAAATTGAACATATGGTTGTAGAAATGGTAGAGGTTGGCATAATTATTCAACCAAATTTGATAAACAAAGCAAGGGATGAATGCAAGAATGGCGAAGCAGGGTGGGAACTCATTCAAAAGTTGTCGAAGATCCCAGTTCCAACAATATTACCAAAACTTGACAAGGAAGGAAAAATCATATTAGAATCTGAAGAATTCACTGAACCAAGAAGTTGACAGCTACGAAATCGATGAATATCAGAGCATCTCATCAAGTGGAAGAACTTACCCACTGAATATTCCACATTGAAGGTTGAGAATTTTATAAAAAAGCATCAGGAACTACTCGAGCATTGAGGACAACAATTTTTGAAGGTGAGGGGCATGTTAGGTCCCTATACTACTAGTGTAACCCCTTATTATTAGTAGTACAACTCCATTACTATATTGTTGTGCCCATGTAATCCCCATATTATTATTATTGTGCCCCATAGAAGCCCACTATTTTTATTATTGTGCCCTTATATTATTATTGCTATTTCAGCTCTGATTATATTATTACCCCTTAGACTCCTATATATAGAAAGGAGGTCTTGCCATTTGTATCATCCAATAATTGTTCATTTGTGTATTGTAAAGGAGGTTTCCCCCTCGAAGAGACTTATTTCTAAGGCATTCATCTATCTTTTCTATCTTTTTGTGAGTTGGTTTCGTAAAAAAATATATTAACTATGTGGGGTAGTTATTGAACAATATTGTTCGGTCTTGAACGTGGTGATGGGAGAAGTTGAAACTCATAGTGTACATGTTTCTCCATTTGGTCCAATCTCCCTTCAAAACAATCTAGCTTTTCATGTAGATGCCCCTTACCCCTTTGAAGATTTGTTAATCTATCATGCATCTGCCACTGGTTTCATTGGATATCATTAATGAGTGAGATGACCATATTCTAGTCATCATGTCTACCTCTTACCAGTCGTTCCAAAATCATCTTGAGATATGCAAGCTCATTGCCAAAATTTTGTTGATAAGATGCAGGGTCATTAAAATTAAGTTTATTGACAAGGTTGGGACCTATGGTGTCCCTTGACCAATTCTCTCCAAGTGATGTTGCCTTGACTATCCTCATTCACCAAATCCACACCTTACTCTGCCTCATTCACATGGCATCTTGTACTTCACCAAAAAACAAAAAAGACTCAAATATAATAATGTTATGGATGGGAAAAACTAGCAAAACATTATATGTTAAACATAATAACAACTCATTTGAGAACAACAACAACCCACCTAGACTTGCACTGCAATGAACTAGGACATAGTTTGAAAAGAAACTATCTAAATAAATAGTCACAGACTGCAAAAGAAAAGTTACCGAACCATTATGAAGCCACCCAAAACAAATATACACAAAATACAAATATAAACAAAAATATGTAAAACATTATACTAGTCAATAATAAAATAAAATATTAGAATGACCCCCGCAAAGAAAAGAGAGAAAAAAAGATGTGAAATACACCAAAAATGAGATAAAAGGAAATTGGAACTTAGAAGCATTCCAACTGACCCCATATTATCGGACTTTATGAATAAATAAAGTTTAATGCCTATGGGTAACATGTATCTATATGGATCTCTTTAATTCATTAGCATTACCCTACATCATTCTAGATCGCCACTGATTTAGTTGTTTCCTTTCTCATGGTGTAAAAAGGTATTTTCCCCATCTTTTACAAACCATAAATTAATTCCCTAATTTTAAAATATTTCCTAATTTAATTTACATATTTTCTCTATTTTCCTTTCTGGTTAATGTAAACATTTATTTTGTGAATTGATTCATAATCAAGAGATTATTTCAATTCTTAATAACGTTTACTCTAATGTATTGTATAATGATTACTATTTTTTTTAACAAATTCGTTGATACTATAAAATAGTCTTTTCGACATGTATTCAGTGAATGAATGCATAAACATGGCTCTACAACTATTATATCTTTTAGCATACTGGAAGGATGTGATGAAGAATGATATGTATGGTAAAACATTCGATCCCTCTTTTAAACACCTTTGTATACATTACCCCTTCACATATATCAACTTTTCAGAGCGTGGATTAGTGGATATTAAAAACTTAATTAAGGTTTAATACTATTATTAAAAGATATTTTCAGATATTGATGGCTAATAATGAAATGGTTATGCCTAACATTGAAATTTGTGGACTGCAAAGATGCAAGATTAATTGATGGAGGAAATGTGGGATTTGTATTTTTGTTGTTATGTGAGAATGATTTGTTTCAGTAATCATTTCGACCATTTATTGTTATTCTCTCTTCCGTACCTCCCCACTACGCATAATGAATGACATCTCCGCAACCTAGCACTCTACATGTGTGGCCAACTAAGAATCCATCTTATAATTATAACAAAATATTAAGATTTTCATATCATCTCTTGCCACTGTTATCATTGATAAATTGTGCAAAAAGTTGACATGTGGATTCATACATTATGTCGAGCCCAAAAATTGATATTGAGAAAATAATAAGAAATATTATATATATTTCTTTCTTTCTCACCTCTGTGCTCGTGCATATTCACTCTCCCAACAATGAAAAATTTATGTCCATAATGAAATATTCCTCCATGCAATCAAAGTTTCTTTCATATGTTTCCACTCTAATCAATGAAAGATTTTGAATATTTCTCTATTCCTTGCATATTTTTTTCTCCTTTCACTTTGTCTCTTGCAATATTTTCTTCTGCAATTATGGTAAGATTCTTTTAATAATGAAATAGTGATGTGTCACATTATGGAGTGCCTCAGAGATCATTTACATGTTTTGTGTTTTTTGTAAAGTTTAATAATTCAATTTATTAAAATGTTTATTTCTTTAATTAAAATTTTAATTTAAATACCATGATAAAGATGTTTTTAAAACTATTTATGCATTCATTCATCCATTTCAACTTTCCTTTCAATTCAACAAAATCCATTAACAGAATCGAACCTATTTTATCAGTTTTTTATGTTGAAGATATAATATGCATGATGAATTTGAATGCTCCACGAGTTGTATTTCTTTCAATAATTATGGAAACAATTGTAATGAAAAACACACAATTAATTCATAGTTACTGTCAGACTAGGAGGCAACTACTCAAATGTAATTGTATTATTTATTCAGGTTGTTCATTATTATATACAAGAGGAAGTGATTGTTCAGTTCATCTCTTGATGACTCTTCATTTTCTCTATTATTTATTTACACTAATTACAACTGTTCACCCAATCCATATGATTAGGTGTCAACATTCCCCTCTTAATCTAAAGGGATGTTGGTAAGTCCAAGCATCATTCTGAATCTTTCAAGCTTTTCTCCTCCAAGCACTTTGGTGAAGATGTCTGCAATCTGCTCATTAGTGGAACAATGGCGAAGATGGATTTTTTTGGCCTCAACATGATGTCGAATGAGATGATATTTTGTATTGATGTGCTTCGTTCAGTCATGGAAATTTGGGTTCTTGGCCACTTTTATTGCCGAGGTATTGTTAATCATGAGTGGAGTTGATTGTACTTATTTTACCTACAAATATTCCACAATTTTCCTCAGCCACACAATTTATTTTGTTTCCTCAGCTGCTACCACCTATTTTGCCTATGTTGTAGAATCTGTTGGAACTGATTGTTTGTGTGATCTCCAGGAGACAACTCTTGATCCAAGACTCATAGAATAACCTAAAATAGATACCCCAGTTTCTTTGTCTCCATCGAAGTATGAATCAGAGTATCCAATCAAGATGAATTCGCCCACCTGTGTATACATGATTCCAAAGTCTTGAGTTCCCTTCAAGTACTTTAGAACTGTTTTTGCAGCAGACCAATGTCCCTCACAAGGATTTTGCATAAACCTGGAGAGGATAACAATAGCAAATGAAATGTCTGGTCTAGTAATAGTTAGGTAGTTGAGACCTCCTACAAGTTGTCTATACTTTGTTGCATCCTAAAATTATTTTCTTTTAATGGATGCGAGCTTTAAGTTTTGTTCCATTGGAGTAGTCAGAGCATTACATTCAGTCATGCCAAACCTATTCAACAGATCTCCATTGTACTTCTTTTGAGAAAGGAATATGGACTTCAAATGTTGAGTTAATTCAATACCAACATAGTAATGAACATAGCCCAAATCAGTCATTTCAAAACCTTTCCTTAATTCCTTCTTTATGGATGCAATGTAGCTCTCATTGTTCCCTGTCATAAAAAGATCATCTATAGATACCACAAGATACAAAACTATTTTTCCAACCTTCTTGACAAACAAAGTTGCATCATAAAGATAATAATGTTTGAAATTTAGTTTCAGAAGATGCTCAATTAGTTTTTCATACCAGGCTCACAGTGCTTGTTTGAGGCCATACAAGGATTTCACAAGTTTTCATACTTTATATTCATGTCCTTCTACATCAAATCCTTTAGGTTGGGACATAAAAACATTCTCTTTTAGATATTCATTCAAGAAAGTAGTTTTTACATCCATTTGGTGGACTTTCCAACTGTTTTGAGCTGCTAGGGAAAAGAGTGTTTGGATGGTAGCCCATTTTTCTATGGGGGAAAAAGTCTCCTCATAATTGACCCCTTCCTTCCATGCAAAACCTTTTTCCACAAGCGTAGCTTTGTGCTTGTCAAGTGAGCCATCAAATTTATACTTGTTCTTGTAGACCCACTTGCAGACAATTGGTTTGGTCCCCGATGGAGGATCAACCAGCGTCCATGTGCCATTCTTTATCAAGGCATCATACTCCTTTTGCATTGCTTCTTTCCATTCATCATGAGAAGAATATTCTTTGATGAAAGTTGGTAAAGAATCTGTAGAAAAAACCAATTCACATCATAAGAAACATCCATATCAACAGGTGAATTAGAGTCATCTACATCACCTCCATTTTGCCAGGTTGAATTTCTAGTTCCTGTCTTTCCAACCTCATCAAGATCAACACTTTCAAGTGTCTTTGCCATCCACTTTGGGGGATCTTTTTGAGATGGTCCAGGCTGCTCCATTGATTGAGTTGGTACTGAATCAAGATTGAGTCTCCCAATTCTATCAATCACGTCACTCAAAGTATCATCTGTTGTTGGAGTTTCATGCAGGGGAGAGAGTGCTTCAGAAAAATATTCCACAAGTTGATCTAGTATATTAGGAATCCCCCCTTCAAGATGTGGAATCTGATTATCAAATTCTTGAAATGATTTTTCCTTTGTGAAAGATACACTTACAACTTCTTGCACCAAGTTTGTTTCTATGTACCTTTGGTATCAAGGCTTAAGTTGTGGAACCAAATACTCTAAGATGTTTTACCGAAGGAATGTTTCCATACCACATTTCATAAGGAGTCTTGTTTCTAATAGCATTAGATGGACATCTATTCTTTATATATACAACACATAGAACTACATCAGCCCAAAACATCATTTTTACATTTTTGAATAACATCATGGAGCGCACCATATTTAAGATTGTCCTATTCATTCTTTCAGCTACTCCATTCTGTTGGGGATTATAAGGCATAGTTGTTTGATGTTTGATCCCACGTTGGAAAAGATAGTTTTCAAATTCATTTTAAGTGTATTCTTTTCCATTATCAGTGAAAATAGAGCCAATATTAGATTGTGCATCATTTTCAATCCATTTATGAAGGTTCTTGAATGTTTGAAAAGCATCAGATTTGTTGTTCAATAAAGAAACCCAACACATTCTAGTGTAGTCATCAATAAATGTCATCATATATTTATTTCCATTTGTAGAAGGAAAATGCATTGGACCACATAAATCTAAATGAATGAGTTCAAGTTTTCTATGTGCTATGGAATGTGAATCATGAAAATACTGTTCGCTATGCTTTCCTAGAATGAAAGCATCACATTGCTTAAGTTTCCTAGGAATTGTAGGCAAAAAAGTAACACCATTTTTCTTCAACAAGCGTAGGCTGTCATAGTTCAAGTGTCCAAATCTAGCATGCCATAATAAAGTTGATGGAAATGTACCTTCTTCATAATGAGAATTGTATGATAAATTTTTTGCATGAGTAGAGGTATCTTGTAGCTTGAGAATCCTTTCTTCTACTATCCCCGTCATGACCAGTGAGTGATCTGATGCTTTTCTCACCTCAAGCTTGCCATCAAACATATGAATGGAGTGTCCTTGCTAGCGGATGTGGACCAATGAGAACAAGTTTCTCCTCAGCTGTGGGAGATATAAAACATGATGCAGAAGAAACATTGGATGACCAAGCAATTTAAGCCTGATTGTACCAATCCCTGATGGCTTGTTTTGATTTGTCTGCAAGGTATATTGTTCCATCAAAATTGTCAGAAAAATCTTCAAAAAAATATCTTCTAAAATTCATGTGGAAAGTTGCTCCTAAATCAAGCAACCAATCATTTTTCCAAGTAAGTGAAGCATTAAATAAGTCTTCATTTACTCCAATATTACAGTGTGCCACAACATAGTGAGCGGATTCAGCTACTTTACCTTTCTCTTTGTCATTAGTTTTACCTCTGGGTTCGTTTATTTCATGCTCAATTATGTCCCAAGGCAACTTGCATGTGGATGCATCATGTGATCCATATCTTTTGCAGCGTATGCAATGAAAATATGACTTTTCTCCTTGAGAGTGTCTACCCCCCTGCCTCTGAAATTTCTTCCTCTTCCTCTTCGACCACCTCTTCCTCTCGAAGAATCTTGAGTAAGATTCTTCTCTATATGTGCAAGGCACACACCCTCTTCAGAAGACTGAGCAGTTTTCTTCTTCCCAAAATCTTTCTCTCTTTCAGCGATTTGTTTCACAAGGGAGTCAAAGGTAATATATTTGAGGTTTCCATTTGCTTGCAATGACTCAAGATAATTTGAGTAAGTGGGATAAAGTGCCTTGAGAAAAGCTGTCAGAGGAATGTCCAGTTCAACATTAGTGACTTTAATATCATGCATAATAGATTTTACTTATGATGCAAGAGCAAGAGGATCATCATTTTGTAATTCAAGGGTGAACAATTTAATCATGAGTTGAACAACTTCACGTGTAGAGTGTGAGTCATAGAGTTCCTTCAGTTTTTGTAAGGCTTCGAAAGCATTTCAAAATGGTGAAATATGGCAACTCACCTCTTCATTTACTGATGGTGCAAGCAATGCATAAGCCTTTTTCTTCCTATTTTCCCAAATGGCGAATTCCTTGTCTGAGGTAGGTTGTTCTAGCTATTTGTCTCTGTCTCCAACACACTCATTTCCACAGCTCATTATAAATGAGAGTGATTTTTATTTTTCGTGACCATTCAAGATAGTTCTCCTTCCTGGTGAGAACTACTCCCACAATAGATATCAATGAGTGCATTTTAGAAATGACGCAGGAGGTTGAAACAAATGAGGTGGTAGTCTGTAATTCGACTACTGGTTAACTTTGTAACTAATTAGCTATGCTTAAATCCGGTTCTGTATGTGGATTTTTCCCTTGAGGGTCCCACTTATCTTACCAATCACTGTTGGTCCCTCATTGACTTCTCCTTTTATCAAGCACTTCAATCTGCACCATTGATCTAACTTCTCCAGATCCAATGGATATCACGTTGTCTTCTTACCAACTAACCAAGATGATCTCCACCGTCGATGTGACCCACACAATCGAACGGTTGTCACACAATCTCATAACAGAACCAAAAGGAATTAAAACCCAAGTTCATAACCTTATCACATCCATTTCTAACATTAACCTGCGCACACTTTCGGAAGCGATATGCATCTGATCGCCCATTAAACAGACGTTCCAATCACTCTGAACCTTAAACTCCTTTTAATAACCACATCACGCCCGAAATTTAAATTAACTCACATGCATCTTTTGATGCGGGCACCGTCAGATCTGACCCATCTAATTGAATGGCTATCACGTCACCTGTTTTCCAACTAGCTTGGCCAATCTCCACCATCGATCAATTCCACTTGATCCAACGATTATCGCATAATCTCACGTGAAATCTTGCACAATGCATAACAAATCGAGAGTGCGTAAGAAAAGTGGTTTTCTCATGCTACGTGTCACCCTCTAAGGTTAATTGCGTGAAATTTAGGAATACCACTTCCAGCCTTTGAGATGCATGAGATATCACTTAGCACTTGTCGAATACTACCCATGTGCTTAATTCAAAAGACGCTTAAGAAAAGGTTTAGCACTTAAACTCAGTATTAATGCTTAACACTAATTGACTGTGATTTATAAATAAAATGTATGAACAGAGAAAAATACCCATTTAGGGTCTAGAACGTCAATACACAGTCATAAGTGAATTTCATTCATTGCACCCATGTTTAACACTATGAAACCAGGAGAGTGATACCTCAACTTCACTTGTGAAGTAGTTGCCTCACATAACCAGCCGAACGTCTACAGTAGTTGCCAGAGAGGGGTAGCAATGATGAGAGAGGAGTGACAAAGTAGAGAGGGAAGCCAAAAATGGCACTGGCTCTAATAACATGTCAAACAAGGAGGTAACTCCTCAAATGTAATCGTATTATTCATTCAGGTTGTTCATTATTATATACAAGAGGGAGTGACTATTCAGTTCATCTCCCAATGACTATTCATTTTCTTTATTATTTACTTACACTAATTACAGTTGTTCACCCAATCCTATGATTAGGTGTCAACAATTACTATATTTCTATAATCATTAAAAATTTCAATATTGACACAAGTACCTATAACAAAATTAGTAATAATTAACTAGATTACATGCAATCAGAAAAAGTTCCAAGTTCATGCAGTTTGGACAAGAAAAAGTTGATGCTTTATTATATTCAATGTGATTTTGTCTAAGTAACTATTGTAGCAAATAAAGATCCACCCACATGTCTTCTAGGGTAGTATTGCTGAAGCAGTGATCATGGTTACATTGCTAGAGAAAGATTTCTTCATATTTACATAACCTAACACAATCTCACACTGATTGACTTACACATACTTACGTATTTTTCACAACAAATCCTATATTTGCTAAGTAGTTTTCACCCAATTCTCTAATTTATTACCTTTAATGGCTATTATACTTGGGCATTGAACAAACTACAATTAAAAACAATTATCTCCTTTTATATTGCATTACAAACTTCTCTCAACTTCTTCATTGTGCTCATTCACAACAAGATGATAACAGAGTAGATAAGACAAACAATACTACAAATGATATTTCCACAAAGAGTACATCTATAAGCTATTAGTTTCTCATAAATGCCAATTGGACTTGTTGCTTCATTCCTTCCTATGTACTAAAATTTGGCCCTTGATATCATAAATATTATGGATTTACTGAGTAATGTATATTGTGTTGTGTTGGTTTCTACAACACTGAATGAAAAATACTTAAACTTCATCCTCCATTTCATTTCTAGATTTTGAATAAGGGTCATATTTAATATGTCTATGTTCCCTTGCTCATTATGACCTGGAAAATACTTAGACGAGAGGAACCCATTACAATTTCTTCTAACTGTAAACAACATAAAAACATGACAACTTTGTAGCATGGATAAACAAGAACCACTAACAAAACTCAATAGGCTTCAATTCACATACGATTTAAATATATAATGATTTCTCCATTACTCTGCTACAAACATTTATGATTTCAATAGTAACCACCATTAAGATCTGAGAATAAATCTATTAATCACCAGATTAAGCCTTAATTAAGCTTTTTCTATCCGCCAATCCGTTTTTTGGTTAGTTGATATGTATGGAGGGGTAACGTATGTGGTGTAAAAAAAAGGGAACAAAAGTTCTGTCACACATATATTTTTTTCACACATCCTTCCAGTCTATTAGAACATATATTAGTTGTAAAGCCATGTTTGTGTGTAGATTCATTGAATGATTACCAAAAATGTTATTTTATAATATTGATGGATATTATCTTATTCTTTTTTTAACAAGGAGTAATCATTACACAATGTGTTACAGTAAATGTTCTTAAGCATTGGAATGATGTCGTGATTGCATGTTGATTCACCGAATAAATTCTTATGTTAGCTTGGAAGAGACCTTTAGATCATTGAAAATTAAGACTTAGTTGTTATTTTAATATATTATTTATCACTTGAAGGATGTTGTGATTACATTTCAATTATTCTTATATACCTAGTAATCCAAGCTGTGCGAGATGAATTGAATATATATAACATTGCACCAAAAATTTTCCAGCAAATGAGGCAATTTGCGCAAGAAGTCTGTGAAGCATATCTTTTAAATCTACTATGACAGATACTGGTTGGGAACCCTATGCATTTTCTTGAGTTGTTTACATGTATTAAATTATATTAAGAACCTGAAGGATGTGCTGGTTACACATCGATTTTTTGAATGAATCCTGAAAAGGCTATTTATAATATAGATAAATACAATATTCTTGATACATTTACAATGAAGAATCATTACGTGATGTGTTAGAGTAAATTCTATTAATAATTTAAATGATATAATTTCTTTGTGTGAAGTGTGAAGTTGTGGAGGAAGCTTCCATTGTATGGAAGAAATATGCAAATCAAAAGAAGTGTGCGAAAGAGATATAGACACTTTTTCAATTTTCTATGATGGATACTAGTTGCAGAGATGTGTGCATGTTTTGGACTTGTTGACAAACAATAAATAATATTAAGCACTCAAACAAAGTGTTGATTACATGTCGATTCACCGAATAAATACTGAAAATACTATTTTATAATATCGATAGATATGATTTTATTGATATGCTTACAACCAATAACCATTACACAATGCATGAAAGTAAATGTTATTAAGTGTTCGAGCAACAACATGAATGCGCATCATACTAAATGATTTCAACAGTTTTAGATAATTTATTATCGTTACAAATATTACTCGATATGATATGTTATAAACACTAATGTTTACAAACAATCATTTATTCTATTGGCATATGGTGTGACATGTACAAATGATATGGACAACATGCTTGCATTTTTCCCCTATAATAGTGACATGTGTTAATTGGATAAGCATCCACACTAATTCTTTAGTTAAGTGAAAGAAATATAGGCCTCACACAAAGGGACGACCTTAATAACTTACTTTGTGGAATGTAGAGATGGATATAAGGCTTTCATTATGCACACTGTAGAAATTGAGCGGAGTGAGGAAGTGCGAATGAAGATATTGAAAGATGTATTTCATTATATAGAGTATATAAGTATGTAAGAAATCTATTCCAAGATGGATTTCATTGTGTGGGATATGGATGGGTGGACGTAAAAATAATGGTAGATTGTGGAAATGCAAAAATTCTCAAATAATGATAAAATTTGGGCCCTACAGAAAGAGGCATAGCCTTAATCAATTTATTGGCAATATTGGAAGAGACTATGTTGTGTTGTAGTTTATTTTATATATACATACATTCCAAAATATCAGGAATCTTATGTCATACATCCATTACATTACAAAATGGAAATTTACTTTATTCATGGTTTAATTTATATAATTACAAAATAGTATATGTATTATCACAAACTTGTTAAAAAGAGAGAAAAACATTCTACATAAATATATAATCAAAGAAAACAAAATGTATTCATATATCCTTTCCACTATGAAAGTTCACTTACTCATTTTTAAAGTCATATAATTATAAGCAATATTTATTCTATGAAGAACTAGACAATAGTACTTATTTTTTAGAGATACTCCATAATCAACTTATTTCATTGAATGATGCATAAATATCATACTCATCCCTCTTCAAATTCTCATCGATATCTACAAAACCCATCACAAAACCATGAAACTGTCATTGATAAAACCATAGAGGCAAAATCAAGATACTACTACAATATCTATTACCATTAGATGACAAACATTAGACTTTACAATGTTTGAGTTTAAGTATTCAAATTGGACTACTAGCACTTTACAAGATTTGATTTGAAGCAGTCAATCTAAAATCCCCTAACTTACAAAGATATATAAAATTTATTATCATAATTATATTTTATGTTTTAAGAAGTGAAAATTGTATATCATTTACATGTATGTACTCTTTCTTGATAAATTAATATGTTTCTATTATAATATATAGTATTCTAGTTTTATCCATCATTTCCTCTACAACTCTCATGTGATCAATATTAACAAGAGCTTCAAGTAGAAAATGTCACTAGGGTTTGCATTAAAATAAAAATTAAGTATTAGCTTTATGTTTTTGGAATAGGAAGTTGGAAAGGGATGTTTTCATAATTATTTCTAAGGTCAAATTAATTTTTCTTGTGAAATATGAATATAAGTTTAATAAAGGTAAGTATATGTGCAATTTTTTTCTATCGTGTTAAACAAAAAAACAGTTTCGAAAAATTTAACATAGTTGTGGGAAGTTGCAAATCATGTGTAGTTTCCTCTAGCATTTTGAAAATTCATAGAAACAATACTCAAATCATTGACGATGCAAGGAAACTAGTAGCCTTCTTTTCCATTTTAAAAGTAACTATCATAAGTTCCAACAAATCGTTAAAGAGTCCAACAAAAGTAGTATAGCTAAAAGTAAAACTAATAAACATTAATCGTTAATAAATATGTCAAGTTTCAAAGGAATCCATTGTAAGAAAGGTAAGGATCAAGTTTAATATATATTAAAAATAAAAATAATGGCCAAAATATTAAAATTCAAATACAATATATTTTTGAAATCACAACAAAATTACTAAATTTAAATCCTAACACTCTTTTAAAAATTTTAGAAAATAATTAAATTTCCATATACTTAAGAAAATATTTTTGAGAAATATATTACATAAAAAATATAATATCATTTCAACCAATACACTAATTCATTGTGTTGAAACCAATATTTTGTTAGAAAATTTCAACATAATAGTAAACGCACAACACCCATCATTTTTTATGGTAATAATTGTGGGTGAAATACATGTATACTTGAAATGAAAAAGGTAAAACATAGAATATCTTAGGAGCATAGAACTAATACTAGCCTTGTGAGAATCATTGTTCTCATTGTCCAAAATCCTTTCAATAATGATTTTGTATGAGTCTTCTTGAATAAATTTCCAACCCTTCTCATCACTATATACCTACTCACTACATCCAAGCATAAATTAAGTAGTCCTGTCAAGAAAAATCACAACTCAAACACCCAAATTCCAAGAAATTACTTCAAGAAGATGTTGAATGGAACTCAATATGAGCTCCATGTGAAAGTCCATATGAAGAGGAATCTTTAGTTCCTCCTCAAAATGTCTATGATTATTCGATCCTTTCACCTACATTCTCATGTCCATAATAAGTATATTAAAATTTAAACCACTCCCAAAAATTCATTCCTTCATATTCATTTTCATATGCATAGAGTCACCTACTTATGAAGCCTAATACGTAAAGTCATGGTTTTGGAGTCAATTTCTCCTTTGCATTAAGAATATTGTCACTTGAATTTCTCCTCTGCCTTAAAAATACTCTCCACTCCCACTCACCTTGTGTATATCTAAAAACATTCACACATGTACACTAGGTGTATGCTGAAATTGATGGAAATAGAGACTTTAAGGCATAGCATAGGCCATGCTTCTAGATTGTTTCACTTTGATTTCTTGCATTCTCTACCATCATCCCAAGAAAAAAGTGTGGATGATCATTTGAAAATATGAGGCCATTAAATCAACTTTTACTTACTAAGGAGCCTTGTAAATTCCCTATATGGCCTCATGATAGTTTAGGAGTTAGCATGGATTGAACCGCAATGAAGAATGTGAGCTATAAATATAATTTTAATTGGTAAGAGTTTCATTAAACATGACAACATTCGAAGTAGTTTCATTTTACAACAATAATATAGAACATCAAAAGAGTATTGAATTGTTGTACCCTTCTGCATAAAAATAACAAGAAGAAAACATGTGAATATAGAGATTTTATGCCTAACCACAATTTATGTGTAATATAAATCATATAGATGGGTCCTTAGCAGACAATAGTTCTGAAAAACAAGGAAACTATTTTGATCACAAGAGCATAAGGCATCCTTCATCCATATGCACAACGGATTATGGTTATTCTATGAGGAATGAAAACATGAAGTAAATATTTCAATCATGGGAGAATGAGGCATCATTCATTCAAAGGAAAAGGGGATCATGGTACTATTAAAGGAATGATCAAGAGAATCCTCATCTTCTAGAGAAACGACTTCTTCCTCTTCTTTAGTCCCCACCTCCCCACTAGCTACTGCTTCTACAATATAAGCTTTAACTTCTTCAAAATTTTCCTCTAATAAAGAGACTTCAGCAACTAATTTCCAAGCATACTCCTCAAAATCCTTGTCAAAGTCCCAATTTCTCTTCCAAACAACATGTCCAATAATTTCCCACACTCCAGGATTCACTTGAGTCTCTAATATCTCTTGATCCACTTCTACTAAATCTTGATTTTCTTGATAGTACTAGTTACAAAAAGAACTTATGGTTTTCATAGCTATACCAAGAAATTTTAAAAGTTACAAAATGAAATAGGAATATCTAGACACCATGATCAATCTACAATGTTACATGAAAAAGAAAAAGTTATATGCTACAACATTGTACCCAAGGATACAAAAAAAATATTTTTTCCTGAATCTACAATGAGCACATTGTATAGCATGATGTTTTCTTGAAGACATATCCAAGAGTTGCCAATGCCATTTTAAAGTTCCTCCAAAGTATTACCCCCATAAAAAATAAAGCTTCTCACAAGATAGTACTAGAGGTTAGAGATTTTGACCCTTCCTGTCTCAATTCCTCGAAGCTTTTTCAATACGAAAAGGAAATGCCAAGTAATAATCATAACATAATTGTTCGATTTATCATGCCAAATTATAAAATTTTCAAAGATCATAATTGTAATATTTTCTATATATCCCAAAATACAGTATTGATGCCAATGAACCGAACATTGAAAAAGAAGGTGTCTTCTTAACCTCTTGTTACTCTTCAAAAGTTATATAGGAATGCTTTCGCCAACCAAAGAAACATTTTTTCTAAATAAACTATTTGACTTAGGTGAAAGTGTAGATGGTTTATAGTTTTAGCTCTGAGGCTATTCTGACCAAGAGAAAAATATGGGTTTCCAACCTCAGCAGCCAAATGTAGAGCTAATAGTAAACTATTGTGGCCAATGCATTAGGGAAAGCAATTGAATACTCTTGGCAAGAGAATCCCATGCCCATATTCAATTCGACTCACTCACAATATCAAAAACTCTCAATGAATGTGGGGTATAATGTTATGTCCTATCCCCATCTCCTCAGCCCTAGAAATCAACGCAATGATATTTATGATTTAAATCCTATGTCTTATCTATGTTTCGTCACCATCTCAATTTCCCTAGAAAATTTCAACAAAAATGTTCTTTAAATAATGTGTCCATCAATGAAATAAATGTATACCATTCTATAAAATGGATGCAAGAGCATCTAACCTACAAGTCGAATACCTATGATTAGATTTAGGGATCGTTCATTTATTAAGGGTGTTGATTGCCTAATTGTCATTTTTTTGTATTTTCTATGTTTATAGGAATTCTATAGAATAAATTATATTAATGTAATTAGTATGATATCTTCTTCTAAAAATAAATCTCAGGAGATTGAGTGACTTATAGAAATTTTTGCATAAGATAGATTTCTTGAGATCATTTTATGGATCTAGAGGATTCTTAAGAGTTTATTAGTTGAATTAATAATGGATCTTAACCAATTCTAGTTCAGGATCCCTTTGTATGTTTTTTAAGCATAGAGGAATTAGAGGGATCACAAAGAGAGGCATCACAAGGAGGAGAGAGAGAGTTGAGAGGATTAGAGGTTAGGTGTGGCCACGAGATTAATAAGGGAAAATACAGTGTAAATTTGGCCAAAGGAGGAACTTATGTAAATTATGTGTATATATATTCATTAATAGAAGAATGAATTCTCTTCGAGAATCGAATGTGTGAAATTGAACCTCTATACATTACTGTCAATGTTTTCTTGTAGTCGATGTTAGTCATATGTCATGTAAATTGAATGGAATTAAACTCTTGAGGAATTCAAGCACAGAAGAAACATGAAATGATATACAAAGATCACAGATGTTGTGAAGAATATAATTATTTCTTGAACAAAGTAAGAGTTCACACAGGAAAAGAAGAAAGGAAGTGTGGAGGCTATAGAGGTTTGAAAGGAAGCCATAGAGAGGAGTGTGTAGAATTCTGGAGCGATTCTTGGGTAGGATCAATGTAGTAGTGGCCAAGTGCATAAAGAAGAAAGGAGAAAAATACTTAGTATTTTTAATACTGATGGGAGTATGCTAATGGACGATCACCAAGAAATAGAACCCAATTTTTTGTCGAAACAAGTGCATCAAAACATGACATCGAGGTGATAAATCCAGGGAGATATTCCCTAGAACAACAAATGAGAAGAATTTAGAGGAGCATCAAGATGATTGGAGGATGGGTGGACGTGGAAATAGGCTTACATAAAAAGTGTTGGGATGATTTCAAACCATTCTATTAGATATGATGATGAACAAGGACCCACCATGAGTGTTCACTCCCCTAGGAAGCACAATCCTTTATGAATTAATGAAAAAAATGAGATAATGTGGACGATAGCAAATGTGTCAATCTTCAACGTGATGAAAAGTTTATTTATTAGACATGTAACTGTCAAGTTGGACTTAATAATTCCTACTCCTCCTATAATGTCAACAAAGTGAAAGAGGTCAAAGGTCAGGGATTCCATTTAGAAGAGGTAGGGATTGGTTGATGATGAAAAATATTCTTATTTCCTAGGTTCTATCCTATGGGGAGTTTAAAAAATTATGTAGTAAGGCAAGAAATGGAGTGACTCATCACTGGGATGATGAAAAAGCGTTGGGGTGATGAAAAATCCAAATATGTGGACCAAATGGATTAAAGTGGGACGTTCAGTCATTGATTCCTCCTGGGGGAAAAGGGAACTTGTGTGCATTATTTAGAAAGGGCCAAGGACAATAATTTTTTGAGGTCAGAGTCTATTTGCTAGAGGATTGGAGTTTTTGTACTATTGGATTGGATGGGATGATGTAAGGCCAAGAAACATGTCTCAAAAAGATTAAGATCTATGCACTAGAGTTTAAAAGGCAAGACCAAGTCATGAGACTTAGTCACATTGGGTGAAGTGGGAGGAAAGCTTAAACACCAGGAGCTAATAAAGAGGGTCCTACCTATATGTGATACATGAGAGTCTTTGGCTCCAGTGGCTATTACTATAAAGAGTGCATGAATCCCCTGGTTTTATAAAAAAAGGTTTGGACTATACCCTTATGTCTCCTGCCACTTGGTTTCAAATGAATATTAAAGGGTAATTATTTACCCTTAGTTGGGTTGAAGGAAGCACTTTTTTGGCTTATGTTGGGCCTTATGGGATTTTTAGGTTGGCATATTGTCACAACGAATATTAGAATGGCTTCATATGGTGTCAAAGCTAGAATGCTTTGCAAAACTTAAAATAGACAGGTTGAATTGCTTGGAGAAGCAACGAAGAAAGAAAAGAAGACAAAAATATAGGGGACAAAAAAATCTTTTGAGAGACAGGGTTAAAGAATCATATTTGGATGATTCGAGTGAGAAAAAGGAGGAATATTCTGAGTTGAAGGATATTAAAGAAATTGTATAATCAACAGAAGAGGATTAGTATAAAGAATATTTAGTAGAATGAAACAAAGGAAGATCTTGGCACAGGTGAAGTATGATGTTTTTATGCTAACTCTAGGCACGAGGAATTTAGCTTTGTAGATAATAGAGAAAGGAATTCAAAAAGAGCCACATACCAAGTTAAATTATGAAAAAGGAAGAGGAAATTGTGATAGAACCCCAACAACAGATAAAACTGCTGAGATGAGGAAAACATGAGTGTCATGCGGAAAGAGTTATTTTTGCGGACAAACCTAACCTCCCTAGGAGTCTAAGACTCTCTAGTGACAAACAAGACAAACAAGAGAAATCCTTCTCTAAACATACATTATTCTATGAGAAACCAAGTGTTGTTCGATCCTACCTCAACTCCAACGCTTGTTGTAGCAGTCCAGCCTTGC
>APFE030513813.1:0-36990 GCA_000404065.3 Pinus taeda
TACCCAGAAACCGGCTGAAGACTTTCAATATGGTTTGATCAACTGTTAGGTAAAGGATTTCCCAACCCAGGCGAATGAAAGTGTCGTGTTCAAGAGTGGTTATAAAGTATGACGAACAGACTCACTTTTCTCTCTCTTCCCCCACCATTTCTGGCAAGTACCTCTTTATTTTTTACAAGCTTGAGGAGGATAACATATGCTTGATTATAAGCTCACCCTTCGAGCGAGTCCAACTTAGTTTAAATTCGAACCCTAAGAAGGAGTGCTCCGTTCCTGTTTGTAATTGAAAAGGTCCTTTACTGTCAAAATTTAACGAGTCCAGTATAGGAGAAACTCGGCGTTTTTCATTTTTAGAGAGTCTGAAAAAACCTAAGAAGACTCCAGGGTTGACTTTTTCGTAAATTTGTGTCTCCCAAGCCCGAAAAAGTATAAAATAATACTTGAGAGAACCGCTTGATCTTTTACGACGAAGGATTACTTTTCGTCATTAGTGTCTTTGATCCGAAAAAGTAAAAAAGCGATCAAGGACACGTCGTTTTATAACCAATATCGAATTTTGAAACGACAAAAATCCGGCAATCTTTTTATGTTTTTACAGTCGGAAAAGAGCTGTAAATGGACCGTCTTTTAATTCCATTTTAACAAGCTTAAAAGAACTCGGCAATCTTTTCATGTTTTAGGAGTCAGAAAAGAGCTTAAAGGTGACTCTAGCTGAAAATGATAGATTTCGCCTGAATAATCTGTTATCTTGCACAAAAACACAAACATTACTCATACCTTTTTGAAAGGGATAAAAATGTCGCATGAATACCTTTTCAAAGTGAAACATAAACAAATTTGCAATTTATTTACTCAAAAAACTTATAAAAAGGGCCTTTTACCATTCATTTTTACCATTTGTGATTTGCGTGAGAAAATAGTGCTTTTGCTCTGAAAACTTCCCGTGAAGATTGCGGAAAATCCAACCATCAGAATCGAACACCGTCTTCTCCAGGTAATCCACATCATCCTCCTCTTCATTTTTAACCGTTTCATTTTTCATTTTAGTCCTTCATTTCATTTTTTGGGAGGTTTTTTAGGCATAAAACCCACGCTCAGGGTACGCAGGCTCACCACTGCGAACCTGCAGACCCCGACTTTTTCTCCATTGGGAAAAAGCTCGGGGTCCGCACCTTCCGTGTAGACAAAGTGCGGTCCCACGCACTCTGTCTAACACGTAGGGTGCGGTCCCCGCCGCGAGGGTTTTTAACCCAAAATTCCTCAAAAATGGACCAATGAAATTTTTTTCTAGCTTTCTAATTTATCTTTATGCTTGATGCAGGTAGTACATCATGCTAGATTGGCGCGAACGAGAGCAACGAGGACATGGATGATGCCGCATGAAATCATTAGCCTTCACTTGGATGGCTTTGAGGCGTGCGGCTTATACAAATACTGGGCCATTCTTGGCATGAGGGCTCAGGTGGATTTCTTACAGTGGATGGTTGACAAATGGAGCGTTCAGGACCAGTGTTTCTTTATTGGCGGCCACCAGCTCGAAATCGAGCTGGCGGATATATATTTCTTGACCAGTTTGCCTAAGAGAGGCGTTGACTTGACTCTGTTCGAGACTAGGGCAGGTGGCCAGTCCGTCGATAGTCTCTGGTTAGAGTACTGCAACCGCCAGACTAGAGACAAAGGGATAGACATAAAGACCATATCCTGTCCTGAGCTTATGGTGATTGCATTCACTGTTACTAGGCTTTGTGGAGCTGCCGCATTACATGTTGCCACTGGATCCCAGATGCGTATGGAATTTGATTGCTTCCAGGGCACCATCTTCAACAGGTGTGATGTTGTGTTGGCCAATGTGAAGGGCCAATTGACCAGGGCCAAGAACGGACGACTTAAGAATTTTGGTTATGGGGCTTTAGTCGTGAGTTTTGGCCTGGAGAGGATTCCTATGCTTATCCCGCAGCACCTTACGGATGGAGCTGGGCTTCTTCGAGAGCCCAAACTGATGCGATGGGTCACAGTCATGGCCCATCATCCTGATGAGGGGACCGAGATCGTTCGGTTCAAACCTGAGTATTTCCAATGGTTGGAGAACCAGGTTTTTTCTATTCAGGACTTCCCTTATGCTGGGGTTGATTTTCGTGGAGACCCAGACATGGCTCTTCCTCCAGGAGAGCAGTGGGATGACTCAGGTAAAATTATTTTCAACATTTTCCTAATTTTAATTTTTTTTTTTTTTTTTTATATCGTCTTAAAACTGATAGTAATAATTTCAAAATGCAGATGTGGGCCAACAGCGACCAGCCGCTCTCTGGCCTTTCGAGAGAAAACAACCAGTTGCACTGGCTCCAGCCCCACAGGATGAATCAGCAGAGACTTTGGCTAAGTTGGAGAGCCATCTAGAGCGCCTGATAGGGGACATTCCCGAGACCAGTATAGACGACATCCCTCATCGACTTCAGCGCTATGTGATTGGGGTCCCCAGACTTTTTAGGAGGTTCCTTTGCAAGGTGGCCCGTGCAGTGGTTTTGTATCAAGATCATCACCAGTGAAGGGATGATCGCTTATTGTAGTCACACATGACATTTTGCTTTTTGTACCTATCATTTTTGCCGATCATAAGGTGTTTTTCAACCTATGATCGAGGACGATGTATATTTGAACACACTCCTATATTATATGATATCATTATTATCGGCTTATCTTGTTAAACATGTTATGGAATGTTTTTAAATTTACTTGTATGATTATTGCACATGTCTACTTAACATTTGAGAAGCAATTGCATCTACTAATGTATTTAAAGATCTTGGAATATGATGATATTCAATATAGTCAAATTCACGTTACAAGAGACGCACTCTAAAAAATAATCTTAATAAAACTGGATTTCTAATGGCGTATACTCTATTAAGATGTAATACAACGAGTTCAGTATCTAACCTCACTATCAAACTCTGAATCACAAATGAAATAGATTCAGATAATAACTCAACCACTGCACTATACTCTGCAATTTTGTTCGTTGTTTGACTGAGGCTTACCCCAGGCATAGATACCAACTCGTCAGAGGGTGAATAAATAACCCAAGCTGTGGAAGAAATATTCTGTGTACTACAACAAGCGCCATCAGTGAAACCAATATATGTTTGGAGAGGCGTCGACATCTGCGACATCAAACGTAAAACCAAGATAAGCAGGAATAACGATGGAAAACTCAATCTCTAAGCTAAGCACACTTTAATCTAAAACACACCAGCTATAAGAAAAACTAACCAAACTAAAAAATCTCCACACTCATTTAAGCATAATACCTCTTCAGGTAAAGACCATTTCTGGGTTTATCTAAAGAGATCCCGTCAAAGTCTACCAATTCATAGGCCCTTTTCGCTAGCTTTCTCTTGACACCAAAGGGACCATGCCACATAGGCACGAATTTTCCAATGCCTAATTTATCATTTGCTAGATCGTACAAGAGGACTAGATCTCCTTCCGAAAAATTTCGAGGGGTCACATTTTGATCATACTGAGCTTTAATATGTTTGGCATGAGATTCGATCGCTAATGTAGCATCGTGGTGATTCTCATCTAGCTGAGCTAAGTATAATAAACCTTTTTCCTCTTCGGAAGTAGCTGGATGTAACTCGATGGCCATTTGCAATGACGAGATTTCACACTCAATAGGTAACACAGCTTCCAAACCATAAACTAGTTGGAAAGGAGTGAACCGTATTGATGTTTAACTGAGGTTCAATACGCCCACAATGCTGAAAATAACATGTTGTGCCAATTTGACCGATGAATCCCAATGATTCGTCGGATCATGATGACTAAAACTTTGTTGATGGCTTCAACCAGGCCATTAGCTTGTGGATAATAAGGAGTTGAACTGTCATGATGCAAACCAAGCTGGCCTGTAAGTTCTCTCATCATAAAGTTTCGAAAATGACGCCCATGGTCAGTGACAATTGCTTGTGGAACACCAATCCTAGCAATTATATGATTGAATACGAAAATTGCAGATGTTTTGCCGTCTGCTTCAAATGTAGGCATCTCCTCGGCCCACTTAGTAAAATAATCTACCGCAAGGATAATATACTCATGCCCCCCGGCCGAGTGAGGGTTACATGTAATAAAATCGATACCCCATTTGGCAAAAGGACCAATGGCAATTATAGGGTGAAGAGCAGCAGGTGGAGCGCGCATCTTTCGATCAAAAATTTGGCAATTGTGGCATTTTCGGACCGCAATAATACAATCTTTAAGCAAAGATGGCCATAAATAGCTAGCGCGCAATATCTTTTGGGCAGTGGCATACCCAGACATATGACTGCCACACACTCCAGAGTGACAGTCATTTAAGACCCTTTCAGCTTCCTCATGAGTCAAACAACGTCAGAAAATAGAGTCCACCCCACGACGATAAAGAGTATCTCTAATAATTTTGAATTGTTGGGATTGGAATCGGATTTTTCGACGGTCGGATCATGAAATATCTGGTCGAAAGGTTTGGGTTTGGAGATAAGTGATGATATCTCCATACCACGGATCTAAAGTGCTGATTAGAAACAAGGATTCGTTTGTAATGGACTCTTCTACCACAGTTTCCGTATCAACACGCAGGAAGTCACACATTAGTTTCGCAAAAACTCAAGATTTCTTGGACTTGGACTTTTCAAATTCCATGTCGAACTCCTGCAAGATGACAATCCATTTGGAGTACTTGCCCCCCAGCAATTGTTTGGTCAAAATATAGATCATAGGTTGCAATCAGAAATAACTATAGTCTTGCGTAGTAAAATGTAGTGACGAAAACGTTGGACAGCATGAACAGCTGCCAATTCCAATTTCTCCACATGTGAGTATTTTAGCTCAGTAGGATTTAACGTTCGACTAAGGTAATATATCACATGTTCCATACCGAATTCATCTTCTTGAACTAGGACTATTCCAATGGTGGAATAGGAAGTGGCGAGATACAAGAAGTAGTCCTGGTTGTAGTTGGGAGGATGCAACAGCGGTGCATGGGTCAACGCGTGTTTTAGCGCATCAAAAGATTTCTCATTGATCTCGTCCCAAAAGAATGAAGTATTTTGTTTCAACAACCGGGTAAAACCCTTTGTGATCTCGGCGTAGTTAGGGATAAATCATCGTAAAAAGTTTGCTTTCCCTTGCAAACTTTGGAGTTGGCGAAGACTCGAAGGAGGACGCAATTTGATGATAGCTTCGACCTTCAAAGGATCGACACGAATGCCAACTTTTGAAACTACAAATCCTAGCAATTGACCCGTTTCAATACAGAACACACACTTGTGGGGATTCAACCGAATTCGATAATGCCTACACCTCATAAAGATTACTCGTAAATGGATGAGGTGATCAGCTTGATGTAATGAATGAGCAGGCAAGTCATTGAGATAGGGTTGCACAATGTGTTTTATATCATGAAAAGCATAAGACATGGCCCATTGAAAAGTAGCGTCGACGTTCTTCAGGCCAAAAGGTAATTTGCAATAAGCAAATGTCCCCCATGACAAATGAATGCCGTTTTTGGTTGATCAGCAGGCATAATATTGATTTGATTGTATCTGGAAAAGTCATCCATAAAAGAAAAAATTTCACTGCCGGCACAATCATCAATAATTTGATCGATATAGGGAGTAGGGTAATTGTCCTTTGGACATGCTCGATTAATGTCCCTATAGTCGATGCATATTCTTATTGTCCCTTGCTTTTTGTTCATGGGAACAATATTCGATACCCAATCTGTTAATGGGATCAGATAAATGAAACCTGCTTTCAATAATTTTTCAACTTCTGCTTTAATCGCAGCAGATTTTCTTGGGTGAATCTGACGCAAACGTTGCCGAATGGGTTTAGCGTCCGAGTAGGTTTTAATTTCATGAACTACGATTGTTGGGTCAATTCCTGGCATTTCCTAATAGGACCAGGCAAACACATCGCAGAATTCTTGAAATAGGGCCTTATATGTTTGAATTTCATCTTCCGTACAACGGGCACCTATATGAACGTTTTCAATAATTCTGGTCTTAACTGAAATGTCAAGGGGAATAGTACGAGAAATGCTTCCCAAGTTTAACTTGGAATTAGGATGTTTCATTGGATTCTGAGCGTCCTTAACATATTTAGTTGTAAATATTGATGAAAAGTCATCTTCGAAACGATTGTTCTCGGGTAAAAACGAAGATCTATGATGAAGATCTTCCCATGGTAACTCATCGACACATAGGATTTCATGAATTTGCTCATCTGATTGAACAAGTTCGGGAAACATTATTAAATCCGAGTTTGATGTCGAAAGTGACTCCTCATGGACCACGTTCATTAAGTCGATTCGGGTTGATGTTGGGTTGGAAAACGACTGCACGGCCTCATATGCAAGTTCATACAGACTCAAAGGCATAAGAGTACCAAATGAGTCTATCTTAAATTCAGAAGGTATGATCCAAGGATCATCAATGACAACGGTTCCTGATGAAATCATATGAATAGTTGTAGTAGAAGATGATGCGTTGATAGGAGGGAAAGGAAAAGTGCCCAGTAAACCTGAATATTTAACTTACCCTACACCAACATCCTTATAAGGGATCGTTGCTTTACCAACATGTTGAATGCTAGGCTGGGTCGGATGAAAAGTATGACAATTGGTCTATAGTTACGATCTTTCCATTATGAAGGAACTTTATAAGCTAAAAGACCGATGAGACAACAACTGTCATAGCGTAAGACCAACTACGACCCAAGAGAAGGTTGTAATCTAGAGGGGCATCAACCACCTCCACATCTAGATTAACGGTTTTACCTTCAACCCCTATAGGTAGATCCTGTAAAACGCTGAAAGGATGAAACCCACGACCATCAAAGGCCTTAAGAATCATCGGGGATTGATTTAATGAAGGAGAACCAAGCGATCTCCAACACTATATCGACATAATGCACGTGGAAGCTCCCTCGTCAATCACAGTCCTATGAACAGGTTTGTTTTTGACTATCATTGGAATCTGGATAGCCATTTGATGAGGTAGATGCGGTGCACTATTTTCTAGATCGAAGATTATAAGGTTCGGTTCCTGAGCGTCAACAGCTCCTATAGCCGACAAAAGTAATTTGCACTATGCTGGACATGATTGCAACACTTCCAAAGCTGACATTGCTGAGGGTGAAACAGCTAAATCCTCAACAATGTTGTAGTTCTAAGCCGCTCTCACATGTGGATTGAAAGCAGACTTTCGAAGTACACCCTTTGTGGGCGATTTTATTACTAAGTCTGGCTTAGGTTTCTCGATTTGTAGTGGATCGGAACCGGGAGCTGAGGTTGATGGATTTGAATGAGAAGATTCTGCTTCTTTACCATCAACAGGACTTTTACTGCCATAATCTTGCGATCGAGTCGCAATCCTTACATGGGACATCATCAATATGGGTTCTTCATTGTCACTGGAGGATGAACCTATCATCTTACTGTCTTGAGCTAGAAAAGGATCCTTCAAGATAGCAGGAGTTTGGGAACCTTTGACAATTTTTGCAACTTCTGCCCGATGAGGGAAGTCTCTGGTATAATGGTCTTCATCGCAGATGAGACACGGATAACAAGGTTTGCGTTTTTCATCAGTGGGTTCCGCTTTTTCGGGTTTCTCTTTTGAATTTTTATATGCTTTATTCTTCTTCTTCCCTTTCTTCTTACCACCGGTTTTTTATTTAACTATAGATGACTCTACAACGTGAATATCGGTGGAAAGTTCCACGGAAGACTCTCCTATCGGGGAATCTGGAAAGGTTATTATAGGAGAAGAATTCTTAGAAGACTTCTTCTTACTTTTGGTATTTACCATACCAATCATACCATCAGCAGCATGAGACCCTGAAGGAGCAGCAACGATTTGATTTTGTTTGGTAGGTCGGGGATTTTCTCGTGTAACGTACCTGACTGAGCATAAACTAAGTCAAGGTAATGCGCTTGAGCAATGACTTGCTCTTCAGTAACTACTTCGGCTTTAGCTACATCTTCAGTGATCTTGGGCAGTAAAGATTTTACAAACCATTCAGCTAAGATCTGATCCGGGATATAGACTTTCACTAAACGCCGTTGACGTCACCATTCATGGATATGATCTAAAATGTAAGTGGACGTCAACTGCTTTAACAAAGTTAATAGCTCCGTTCCATTGTCATATCTGACTGGCAACTGAAAATGAGTTAAAAACGAGGTAGCTAACTGAATAAAGTTATAAAAAGTGGCTCGCGGTAACTCGATGTACCATTTGGCCGCAAGACCAATTAGAGTGCGCTGGAAAAGACATAAACAAATAGAATCATCTGAAATGGAGTTAGATGCACACCAGAGGTGATAAGTCATCACATGGTTCGATAGGTCCTCTCCTGGCTTACCTTCGAATTTATGAATATCACTGGGCAACTTATGCGGCATTGGCGGCCAATACGGAAGATAGTTAATTGGATCGTTTGTAAGGCACATCAAGTCAGGCAAGTCCAAAGTTGAGATAAATGGTAACTGACATTTAGGGTCCCTAAAATTCGAGGTCTGCAGAACAACCCCAGGAGGAGGATATCCGGGATAACTAGGAATGGGAATTGCATTTGGGATATTTTGACCTCCTGGGAAACCAGGATTAACCGGACCATACTGGGGTTGCTGAGGTTGTTGATATGTATACCCAGGGTACGGTTGATACTGATAGGTTGGTTGCTGCACATCAGGACCGTATTGGTACTGTCCTTGGTACGGAGGTTGATTAAATTGAGGTTGAGAAGTGACAACCGTACTTCCTATAGGCATCTGAACCGAAGTCTAGACCGTAGATCCAGACTGAGGTAAAGATGTCTGAGGAGTAGATACGGGAATATTAGAAACCAGAGCTGTCGATACTCCAGAAGAAGGTAGGGTGGATGGAGTAGATGTTGCAGTAGTTGCAACAGACGTTTGAGACGGAGTATGAGGCGTACTAGGCCCAGACTGAGAAACTACAGAAGGTGCAGAAGTTTGAACAGTAGACTGGATGGGTTGCTGAGATGAACCAGAAACCAAGGGTTGTCTAGGTTGAGATGACAGCTGCACATTCAGTTGCAAGACCTGCTAGGATTGAGATGGATCCCACACTAAATTCGTTCCAGGGTATGGACCCATAACAGGTTGAGGATATTGAGGACCATAATCGGGTTGAGGGTAGGGTTGATAATACGCTTGACCAAAAGGCGGTTGGTAACCTTGAGATGGGTACTGACCTTGGGGTTGATAACCCTGAGGCACGTACCGATACTGGGGTTGACCTTGAGGTACATATTGATATTGAAGTTGATTTTGGGGTGCATATTGATACTGAGGTTGACCTTGGGGTACATATTGGTACTGAGGTTGACCTTGGGGTACATATTGAGTCTGGTGTTGACCTCGAGGAACGTACTATCCCGTAGGTATGTACTATCCTTGAGGTTGTCCCCCAGGCGCAAACTGAGTACCTTCAGGTTGCCCCCCAGGCATATACTAGGTACCCTGAGGTTGCCCCCCAGGCACATACTGAGTACCTTGAGGTTGCCCCCTAGGCGATAACTGGCGACCTTGAGGTTGAGAACTTGACATCATTAGAATATGTTCTACACTCAACGGTTTAGTACCACTACTTCCAGTTAACAACTTCTATTCGATTGGTTGAAGAGATGCTCCTGAAAAAGTACCAGAGATGGACTGATACCCAACGTGAACAGAAGGACCGCCGTACAAATAGGCTTCCAGAGATTGAGAAAACATGGATGATGGACTAGACATATTCAATGCAGGATAGTGATCTCTAGGTGCAGGGTGATAAAAAAGGCGAGGTGGTGAAAAACTTAGTCCCGTATTTTCCAAAAGATTGGTCAGTGAATGGTACCAAGCAGTGCTCCTAGGTGGACTGTAAAAAATCGATTCACGCTCTCTAAGTTCTAAGATAGGTCGATCATCTAGAAAAGGAAAGATTTCTTCGATGTCCGAAATAGCAAGCTCTTTAATAGCTATGAGTCTAGAAGGAAGATCTTGGGTAATTACGGTTTCTACCCTTGGAGAACTAGGATCACTAGGAGTTGGAGAAACAAACTCTGATACGGGAGTAGCAGCAACTTCAGATTCAGGTTTAGGTACTCCAGGTTCTTCACCTATATCACTAGTTGATGCAATACTACCAGTAACTTCTGAAAT
Organism: Pinus taeda; assembly: GCA_000404065.3. Lineage (NCBI taxonomy): Eukaryota > Viridiplantae > Streptophyta > Pinopsida > Pinales > Pinaceae > Pinus > Pinus taeda. The sequence continues at coordinate 10,208 of APFE030513813.1, forward strand.
TACTAATGGTTGAGAATCAGAATATACTACCAAAGAAGGTTCTCCTTCTTCAGGTGACCCACTTCTACCGTTACTAGGAGATACGAGGACTTTCAAGCCTTCAAGCTGGCTCGGTATGTCTTCAGGAGGTTGACCCCGAAGTCTACGGGATGTCCTCAGTAACTCAGCCACGTTAACAAACTCAAGGGATTGGCCCCGAAGTCTATGGGAATGCCTCGGTAATTCAACCATAGTTAAATAATTTTAACTACTTCACACGCAAACAAAGTAAAATCTCAATGAAAACCACCTAAAGTCTCTAAAGAGCCAAACAAATCAAATCACACGCCTAAAGAATCTAGGAGATCAAACACACACAAACAATAACTTTCCGGATCGAAAACACTAGTTGGTGATGAAATCCAACTTCGCAGAGTTTGATACAGAAATAGCGGTTGGAACAGTTACCCCGGCAACCTGCTTAATGAATAGACTAGCACAAGTTTCTCCACTTAACCGTCTTGAGTGAAGAGAACCCCCCAGAAAATCCAAGTTAGCCTAGCCGACGTCTGCTCCAGGTACAGTGGGATCCTCCCGACACCGTCACCTTAGGAAGAATCCTATAGAATATGGTCACTAAGATTACCAACAGAAACAAATATACCTAGGGGAACAGTCTACGATCCGATACGCACGCAAGGGCAGAGTAGCAAGCTCAATCCCCTTGAAGGCTCCTCAACATAATCCAAGGTTTACCAACAAGTGACCCCAGGCTCCTTGACAATGGTTAATCCGAGGTTTACCGTTTGTAATACGTGAATATCCGGCGTCGTTCCCAATGAGGAAGGATTGATTCCCACACTGGTTCAGACACAATCTCGTGCTTCTCCTTTAAGAGGAGATTTCCCAGAGCATAGATGCAACAATTGGATTTCTCTCCTACTGCAAGATACAACTACTTGTTTGTTTTACTATCTTGGAGAGTTAATTACTCCCTACTCCAAGACACTAGTCTAAGCTATGTTGGTGTATTAGAGCCCTAGAAACAAAAAATTTGGTAGATTGATTTCATTTTAAGCGTGATTTTTATTGGCTTTTGATTAAGTCAAGAGGTGATGGAGATGAAACTCGTGGTGTAAAGATTCGACTCAAAATCACTACAAAAATGCACTTAAGATGATTAAGCAATCTTTTCTCTTCAATGAATTTCTAACTAGGAAACAGTTGGAGAATGCAAATACTTGTAAACACAAATCTGTGTTAACAAACAAATCAAAAGAAGAGTATTTGTTCCAATGCACTCAAAAGGAGACAACTAATTATTTTCACAAGAATTTCCTTTTTCATTCAAACACTCAAATGCTACCAAAAACAAACTTTTTTCAAAAGAGTTTTTTTTTTTATATTTTATAAAACATTTAAAACTATAACTAAAGAAAATCTTGAGAAGATTATGAGTAAACCAAACTTAAGATCTACAAACTATGAAAACGTATTTGAAGTAAAAGCTCACAAAATGTCTTTTCGAGGATGTTTTACTTAGCTATAAGCAAACCAAGGACCAATTTGTCCAGAATCACAAATAAGTCAAGAACAACCAATTTTGTTTTCTTTTTGAAAATGAAAATCCAAACTTTCAAACACAAGATTTTCGAAGTTTTGTAAAGAGAAAACTCAAAGCGGATTCCTCAACAAGGGGAGATTTCATAAATGGTCAGACTCATAAGAAGGCTGATAGACACTAAGGTGGTCTGAAGTCCCTACAACTTCTAAGCTCAGAGCCACTACACAACCAAATCGAAAAACAAACCCAACAAGAAAAACTCCTAGTAATTTCACCTAAAACCCTAACGCCAATGAAATTAAACCAAGGAAAGATTTCAACCAGTCACATGCAGGTATGGCCAGAGGATAAAAACTACTAAATCAAAATAAAACTAATTTAAAGAGTAAAATTCAAAACTTTCAAAATTTTAGCAGGGTACGCAGGTTCAGAGTTTACACAGGTGCGTGTACGCTTTGTGCACAAAGTAAAAGTGCGTACAGGTATGCACTGTGATACAAGCACAAACTGCGGACTTCGACTAAAGTAATGAAAAGTAAAAAAAAAAACTAGATCCACTAAATCTACCCAAGTCCACACACAACAAGCCAAAAACAGAAACAAAAAGGCAAGTTTCTCAAGTCAAAGAAAAACGAGGAAAAGAATCAAGTCCCCAGTGGAGTCGCCATTTTTTCACGTGGAATGAGTCGATCTTGCGGACAAGATAGACCTTCCTAGAATATAAAGAAGACCTAATGACAAGAAAACCAACCAGACACTATCTTTCTCTAAATGTGCCTTTATAAATAATGGCAAACAAGTGTGTTTAAGGCCTACCTTGTATCCAACGCAAGTTTGGGGATGCCTTCGCTCCTTTGATCCAAGTGAGTTCCTCTGTCGCGAACCTGCAAACACAAACAAGGAAAACGATTAAATAGCACCTGAATAACCAGTATTATAAAACATATTTAACATGAAAGTCAAGGAGTCCATGAAACAAATAACATGAGATACTTGTTGAGAAAAATGAGGCTGATTATATTAATTCAAAAGAAGAAGAACTTTACAACCTTTGTCTTGACGCTGTACAATCTCCTCCCAGGGTCCAACAAGAAGTATCCTCTAGTTTGACAAGCTTCATTCACTCCCCAATGAAGCCAAAAAGGTATGTGATCTCTCCTCTTAAGCTCAAATAGGAAGTCTTGATTTCACCAACATTTACCCTAAAAAATGTTCAGCTTTTAACCTCTCTAGCCACTAACCCAATGCCTCAATTTATAGTGCAATGAAGGGTAGTTACTAGGTCCTCCTTCAAAGGGATAGAATCCTCCTTTGAAGGGATAGCTCCTCCTAACAAGGGATTAGTTCCTTCTCTTTTGGGATGCATGAACCACTTTGGAGTGAACAATCCACGTCAAAATTCCTTCTAGAAACATCTAGAATTAACCCAAAGTGAGTTTTTTAAGATAAAATTTGTGCCTTTTGACTTTCACAGGGGTACGCACCCTCCCCTTTACATACAGAGCGTATAAGTACGCAGGTACTCTGAACAAAAGGTGCGGGCCTGCAGGCAAAAGTGAGAGAAAGTGCGGAAGCAAAGTTACATTGCTTTTTGATGTCTTTCTCTCATTTCCAGAGTTTGTTTTGAAGAGCTGAGGTCTGAGACTTGCTTAGGAGGATGGTATAGGTGGTGATAGACCCATACTGACTACAAATAATCAAGGTGATGATATTTTTGTGTAACAAGCCTTTAACGACCCTCACCAAAATTGTCATTGAAAATGGCTTTGGTGACAAACCTTAAAGGAACATCACTATATACACTTACAACAATGCTTTTGTAAAGACTGTCACCATATGTCACATTGGTGACGAACCTTAAAGGTCCGTCACACACATGACCCTCATCAATGACCTTTTTTCTTGTAGTGTTGGTTATAGTGATCTAATTTCTTTGGTTGTTTGATGATAAGTTGATTGATTTTTGATTCACTGATTGGTTGATTCAGTTGGTTGAGTTATTGGTTGGTTCAATGGTTGAGTTATAATGATCTGTTTTCAATTTAGATATTTGGTATTAGGCTTAAATGATGGTAGTGGGTCTAGTCTGAAAATTTAATGAAATGTGGCCTACAATTGTGATGTGTTGTATCAAGTGGATGTAGTATGAAAATTTATGAAATGTGTTCCACAGAGGTGTTGAGGGTTGGAGCCTTCAGTGAGGGAGTTGAAGCTTCCTTCTAGTGATAGATGGTAAATCAGATCAGGGGGTCGGAGCTCCCTTCTAGTGGGTGTTCATAAATGAGATCACCAGGTTAGAGCTCTGTTGGACACATAATCCTAAATGGGTTAGTGTGGAAGTCGAATGGACAAAAGGAGTCCAAGGGACCTTGGGATGTGAAACCCAAGAGTCACACATTGTACTATAAATGTATATCAAGTGTTAATAAAAATGTATTGCATGTTTTATCTTTCATATCTATAGCTGTCCATGTGTGTTTAACATGGTATCAGAGCAGGCGTATTCCTGCCCTGCATAATTAATTTGAGCCATTTGTTTATGGCCTTTCTGTGCAGTTTATTTTTGCCATATTCACTTGAACGTTTTTCTGCCTCACTGCCATGAATGTTCCTGAAAGAAGTGCTGTCCATTATTCTCTGTGCATTATTCCCTGACTAGCGCTGTCCAAGCTATTCTGAGCACCGCCTCTGTCCTTCCAGCACTGCTCTGCCTCTGTCCTTCCAGCGCTTCACTGCCTCTGTCCTGACATAACGCCTCTATCCTTCCAGCACTGCTCTGCCTCTGTCCTTCCAACGTGCTATAACTATTGGAAAACTTACGAGTGGTTTGGCGTGGGCATTTGTGCTTTCAGCTCAGTGCTCCCATTTTCGACAGAGAGCCAAACACGAGAAGAAATATTTGAGAGTTACAGAATGGAATAACAGACGCCATCCATGGCGAACATGGTTCTCTGTTCCCAATCCTTCTCGGTAACTGAATCATCAAACCCTACTTCGAATTCTACCATGAGTTCGAGTTCCAGTTCGATCTGTGCTCGGTGAACGTCTGAGAAACTCACCGAATTCGATCTGCTGAGAAAATCATGTTCTAAGGATAGCAATTTGAATGGTAGATTTTGAGGTAACTATATCCATTCGGTTATGGCTTTGTCTTCTATGGCTAACACCTTGAGTAGAAATCTATTTTATCACTTGAAATTTGTGAGTATAAGTAGCAAGACCGATTCTGATAGATGTGGCTTTTCGCAATAAATATTTCTCCATGTGAACGATATGCAAAGATCTGTCCTATTCAGGGATCTATGCTCTCTCAAATATTGGGATGGTGTGAAGGAGATTATTCAACTAACACTCCAAGTTATGGAAGATAATTTTCTTGACTTGAAAAACCATAAAATGTTCTGTCGAAATGAAATGGGTGAGACATCTGCAATGAAGATTTTTTCCTATTTGACTCGAATGGTTAAATTCTTTTATAATATTTTTTGAATGGGTGGTCACAAAGCTTGACGGTTTTATGAAGTATATGTTGGAAGTAAAATGATGAATGTAGTTTCTAAATTGACATGTGAATGAAGTTTTGTGTAGATTTCATGAAAGTGATATAAAGCATGGTTTTTTTTAAACCCCAAAAGTGTGTGAACAAAAATATTTGAAGAGAGCTTCCCCAAATTTAAGTTGTTGAATTTGCCTGTGTATTGAAAAGGAAAGATTCTGGGTATTGCAGGCCTTGCCTGCATCAATTTTCTGGTTGAAAAACATAAGCACATTCTTTTATTTGAATTAAAATCCATCCATCTGTGAATGGAATTATTGGATTAAGTAGTGTTTGATTTTTACTTCTGTATCAAGTTAGAAGTCCAGATTGTATTGAGTTTGGAAATGGCATGAAGATTGTTGAATTGAGCACTAGCACTGCCGCTTTTATTTTAGTGCTTTCTCAGCTTACTGTAACAAATGAGACATCAAGCATGGTATCTCAAATATTGAAGTGAACTATTGTTTTCTTTGAAGAGAGTGGCAAGATCAGAGAACACTGATTCGTACCCCAGTCAAGGCATATGAGAATTCAAGTCCTGTCCATGACAGTGCTATAATTATTGAAGTTTGCAGTTGCTGTCTTTACATATACCATTTTTCATTGGGAATCTACCTTTTGAGTTTCTCTCCAACAGTTTAAGCCCACTATTTTTAGCCAAATTTTTAAGTGGTATATGTTGAAAGCTGGTCTTAGAGGTTGCTCCAAAGCCTACCATTGAGGCTTGATATTGTTTGTAGAAGAAGATATTGCATAATTGCTCACACTCTTTGCCCACTGCTAAGAAAATGGCTAAGCCTGAAAGAATATTAGAGTTATTGAGAACTCTAATCGTATCCATTGCTGACAGCGCTATCATAATCAATAAAAACATTATTGCTGACATTCAAAAATGTATACAAAATGCACAAGAAAAGATAAAGTTTTTGTAGCTTGAGACAAAGCTACAACAAGAAGAATTAAAACAGAGGAGTCATCATGCTGAACCTGTTTCTATTCAGAAGATTGAAACATACTCCCATAAATAGCAAGACAATAATGTTACAGTTCATTCAGATAAAGCAACAGTTGTACATGCAGATGCAGAAACTCAGTCTGCACTTCCGAAGCCCATCATCAGAGCTTGGGAACAGCTTGTCCACAACAAGCACATAACTGGTCTTGGATATGACAAGGACTTGTCCTTTCATATTCCAGACTACGCCAAGCCCATTCAGTTTCAGAGTGCTAGATTCATTTATGACAGTTCACCTGCTCCTTATGACAGTTCAACTTCAACTATTCCAGACTCTGCCCCTCTTCCACAACAACAACAACAACAGATCGTGAAATGGAAACACTGTGATCGAGTTGGCCATCTGAAAGATCACTGTTTTGATCTTCATCCATGTAAGCATTGTCGTAAAACTAGTCATTCTTCAAACATATGCTTCAGAAACAAACGTCCTGCAAGAACAAATATTCATCTTGGATGGATTGCTTCTTGGCAATGGGCATCAACATCCAAGAAGATATTCCAAACAAATGTCAGAACTTGTTCCAGAATATTAAACAATCTTGCAGTTGAGTTTTCTCCATCATCTCACCTTGTATCTGACAAGGGGGGAAATGATGGTCATCTACAAGCTTCAAAGCCACATCAAGCGAGCCTGAGACACAACCTGCCACACCAGTTTCAGAGTTGTAGCCAGAGACAAAGATGACCGTGAACATGCCTTCAGTTGGAAATCTGGGACACTTCCTCTAGCAGAAGACTTCAGCTTCTTGCCAGTTTTGGAGGAATTCCGGGAACAAAATTGAGAACAGTTCCTCTAGCAGAAGACTCCAGCTTCTTGCCAGTTTTGGAAGAGTTCCAGGAATTGTATTAAGCATTCCAGAGTTGTTGGTCATCCTTAAACCATCACAGGTTGAGACTTCCCTTTTCAGGTTGAAGTTTTACCTTTTATGCGGGGTGAGACCTCCCTTTTATGGTTGAAGGTTTCCCTCTTTAAAACATAGGATCACTTCCTCTAGCAGAAGACTCTAGCTTCTTGCCAATTTTGGAAGAGTTCTGGGAACTGCACTAAGCGTTCCAGTGTTGGTGGTCATCCTTAAACCCACCACCCTTTATAACAACACTTCAGGGAGCAATTCAGGCCTAGTGCGCCATGCATTTTTGCACATTTTGTATTATAGCTCTCTTCTTGGACTCATACATAACCCTTCAGATTAAGGGGGGGAATGTTGGACACATAATCCTAAATGGGTTAGTGTGGAAGTCGAATGGACAAAAGGAGTCCAAGGGACCTTGGGATGTGAAACCCAAGGGTCACACATTGTACTATAAATGTATATCAAGTGTTAATAAAAATGTATTGCATGTTTTATCTTTCATATCTCTAGCTGTCCATGTGTGTTTAACAAGCTCCCTTCCAATAGGCATTGGAGAAAGAGAGAAGGTTGTATCCTTCTGTGGGTGGGTTCCTACATGTTGGTATGAGTCAACACTAGTACAAGATTGTAAGAAGTTTTTTCTTTAGAATAAAAAGAAGAGAGAGACAAGAGAAACAATGGTTTTTTCGGACATTGGGTTTCCACCTAAAAATCCCGGTGTTCATGTGTGTTGATGTGTTTCTTATGTGTGATTGATCATTTTGTTCTTACTGCACATGGTTACTATTTAATTAATGTTTAATGAGGTACTAATACATTGGCTCAAGTTAAGTAGATGATGAATTAACTGAAAAGTAAGTTTACTAGATATATGCTAGTTATATGCATAATCGTCGCGTACATACGGGGTTCCCTTCAGTAAAGTCGCCTATATAAATCTTAATATGAAATTGAAAACTTTAATGATTTTTAAATACTGATTCACCCCCCCCCCCCCCCCCCCATTCTCAATATGTTTCCCAACAATTAGAATTAGAAAAGGTCCTTTGGAAGAAGCTTGATCGCTTGAAGGAAGATTCATAAAGATGACTAGTCAAGAAGGAGTATTTTCTATCAGGCCACCTATATTTAATGGAACTATCTTTGTGTTTTGGAAAGATAGGATGAGTGCATACTTGCAAGCACTAGGAGCTGATGTATGGGAAATCATTGAAAGAATATATCAATATTCGGCCTCCATTCCCATAAATAATGGAGGAAAGAAACCATATGAAATCAATGTAAAAGTTGTAAATGACATCTTGGGAATTCTGGCTGAGTCTAAATTTTTGAAGGTAATGTAGTTGTTGGGCAGTGGATCCCCCCATAACATGCTTTTGGGGCTTGAAGCTCGAATTTTGGTCAATTGCAATGGAAAGACCCCGCGAAATGTGGGCGTGGAGTGCAAGAGTCTAGGGTTTTTTTTCCTAAGATACTGTAATTAATGTAAAGTGGGTCGGCCTACCCATGGTCCATAAATAGAGTGAGGCTCTAAGTGTAAAGGTAGTATTAGGTTTGGAGAAGTAACAGATAGATGCGAAGGTGTGGTTGGAAGTTAGAAGTAGATCTGAAGGTATTGGGTCATAATGATAGGTATAGGCTCTGTAATTGAGTGCACATAGGCCTAGTAGAGTCCACAGCTGAGTGCACATGGCGGAGTTGGGATTGTACTTGGACAAAGAATTAATAAAAGATAAGTTGATTCTGAAATATTGTGTGTCTATGATTCTGTTATATTTATGCATCTCTTTATAATTTTATGATTGTGCGCGCTTATTATGAATGTTGAATGATTAAAGAGAATATTGGGCCCACACAATTAAGTTAAGATCTATAATAATAGCACATTAAGGATAAAGGATCTAGATATCACCTCTTCACACTCTTTACAGAGCTATGTGGTAGCAGTTGCACAAATTGTGAAAGACAGATGGCTACGTGGAGTAGCGCAAGCACACAGGTTCGGTTCGCGAACTTCCTAGACTTCATCAAGACATCCCTAGGGTACAGAAACTTGGTTCCAACACCCTCCCATACTACCTCGGGTGAGACCTCAGTGTACGCACTACAGATTGTTGTTGAAAGGGCCGGTAGTTCTGAGATTTGTTTGGCTAAATCAGTTCTGAACCTGGGTCAAGTCCCAACAATCCAACAAATGGTTTCATTTCCAGGACCAAGATCTCGCTAAGGGATGTCTACTGTCATGCCAATGGAACCCAACAAAAAAGGAAATTGAAGAGTGGTTGGACAAGAATATTCACGAGTTCGTGACACAGGAAAATAGAACTCCACAGATATCCAAGAAAAGGTGGTTGGATCGCTACATGTATACTGAAATCCATGAGATCTTCTTCGTATCCTTCCCTTTTGAACTGTATGACTGGATTACGAGGTTAGTCGACAGCCAAGGAAGGTGTAAACTCGGCCAACTGATATTGTGGACTCCAGAATTAGTGCGCAAACTAGAGGCATCAGAAGATAATATTGCGCAAGGTATGGACCATTGTCTTGACTGGATAATAAGGGGATTTATCACTGAGTTTGCGATAGACACGATCGTGAGCTACAACGAAGCAGAATGATGTTTTCTCAAGGGAACACGAGGTAAGTACATTAAATCCTTGAATACCTGGATTAAGATTCTTTTATGTGAAAAGCAGGTTATGCGAATACATTAATGTTTGGGACGACACAGAGTGGAAATATCTACAAAGGTAGTGGGGAATTAGGAAACAGTCCCTTAATTTCACCTTCGCGAGAGAACGAGGATGAGCTCGCTCGGGTCTCTTCGAGAAGTGTGGTTAGTTTGATAAGGCAACTTATTTCACAGTTACCACCTCCACCCATGCCACCACCCGCTTCACCTCCTTCACCTCCATCTCCACCCACTCCACCTCCACCAACCACACAGTTCAACATAGTGAGTACGATCAAGCTACCCATATTCAGAGGAGTAGGGAATGAGGATCCGAACCAATTCTGGTTCGTGGTAAGAGCAATATGGGAAGCACAAGAGGTCACAAATGATAACATTAAGAAGGCTACATTGGTGAGCGCGCTGCAAGATCGCACGTTGACATTGTATATCAAGCACTTTAATGACCACCCAAATGCAAGAATAGCATAGATCCGGAATGCGTTGAACAGAGAATTTACCCAGTCAAAATCAGAGACATAGCCAATCACTAGGTTCAAAGAGATTGCAATGCTTCCAGCCAAGACACCCAGGGATCTCAATCAACTGCTGAAGAGTATGATCTGCGAGGCTAATATGACGCTAATGGATGCACAACAATATGCATGGTTTGTGGCATCGTTGACACCACACCTAAGGATGACGCTGTCACAACAGAAGCTTTCAACCCAGGCCGAAGCATTGGAAATGGCGATGAGGTTGCATGAGACACCAATACAGGATCTGGGGCTAGGAATTCAACAAATCCACGTGCAACTACAAAATCTCTACCTGGAAATGTAGAGCTTGAAGCAGGATAGGGCACTTCAGCCAAAGGCGTGCGAGGAAGTGTGGTGCATAAAATGAAAAGGCTAGGGCCATGACAAGGACCGTTGTCCAGTATTTGCGAACTACTTGGCAGGAGGGAGGCCAACGCCATTAACACCGGAGGCACAAGAAGGGCCGAGTGTGACACCTGAATTATGGTGCACGATCTGTCAGATAGGAGGAAAACACATGACAGATAAATGTCATTTGTTGCAGAAGTATGCATCGACACCCCAACAATTGTTTTGCAATTTCTATAGGTCGGTGGGCCACGATGACTGTACCTATTGCAACTACGAGTTAACAATGGATCTGAACCCAACCTATAGGATGTAGACAGAATGCGAGCTCATGACCCAGCGACAGGGATGGCGCATGCTAGATTTCAGGGGTGAGGTCAAGGACAAGGAGGAATGGGACCAAGAAGGGGCCGAGGATAGTTAATGTGTTACAATTATGGAGGACCAGGGCCCTATGCCCGTGATTGTACCAACCCGATGAGAATATCTTGTTCATATTGTGCTCAGTTTGATCATGAAATGGTAGATTGTCCTACGTTGATCACACAAATGCATGAGAAAGGGGTACGCCAACCTCCTCTGACTCAGAATATCTAAATGATGAGGTCTGAACCGTGTGAAGAAGACCCAAATGTGAACATGATGCTCAGAAGCGGTGTGACCATAGGGGAGGATAAGGGGAAGCAACCTGAAGAAGATACATGGGTTCGTAAGGCTCCTACATAGGAACCTAAGTTTGACCTAGAACGAGCAAAGGAGACGTTCATGGAAGCTAAGAAGAGCTTCGCGGAGGCCTCTACTCCAGCTAGTAAGGATCAACTAGAGCCAGGGATAGATCCTTCTATGCTTAATACCTTTTTTCCAGACAGCATGAAACTGTTGCACGAAAATAAGGTAGTTAAGGGACTACAGGAGTTGATCACCAGGTGCATGGGGTCAGGGGAACCGCACGTAGTCTGGAAATTGAGGAAGAATGCATTATGCACTGGGAGGGAAATGAGATTGATGGCGCAGATTGGCGAGTATGAAATGGATCAGGTAATCCTAGACCTGGGTTCAGATGTGAGTGTATTACCGAAGTAGGCATGGGAATGTATGGGCAAGCCCATGTTACAATGGTCCCCTATTCAATTACGAATGGTGAAACAACAAAAGTTTTTTCCCATGGGGAGGTTGCAAGAGGTAACAGTTGATATCGAAGGTGCGAGCACATAGACGAACTTTGAAGTAATAGAGATTGTCGATGACAACAATACTTATCCCACATTGCTAGGAATATATTGGGCCATTGATATGAATGGAGCCATTAACCTAAAGAAGCGGAAGATGGTATTCGAGAAAAAGTCCCTACGGGTAGTAGTTCTGCTAGACCCAGTCGAGGGAGTGCGTTACACTGAACCAGTGTGCGATGATGGAAGCGACTATGAGATGGATTGTATCTACAAGATAACTGAGCGAGATCATAATTGGGTGAATCTGAATGCAAATGGAAGGATCTCGTGGGAGAACGTAAGTTCCTGCACCTCGGATTCAGATGAAGAAGATGAATGCTGGCACAATTAGTTGAATGAAGTGACAACGTTGAATTGCAACACGATTATTTGATCACTACGTTGCGTAACAACCCAGGCCCGAGATCTGCTAACATATGATGGATTGACAATGGTGGATGAATTCTTGAGCAAGTTTGAAAGGGCAGTACCAAAACAACAATGGTTTGATGCGTTGAAGTGGGCAATGCGCACGACACCTACGCGCTGGTGGGGAAGACATCAAGGAAAATTTGAAAATTGGTGCAGATGTAGAAGGATGATGCACCTACAATTTGGGAAACCACAACTATGAATAGAATATAAATACGATGTACGAGATGACCCACACATGCACCTTGCAAAATGGACCAAGGCCTATGGGGAAGAAACTCAGCCTGAATGGGTACACTTATTCTACCATATCCTGGATGTCATACCCATGAATTGGTATACTGAGATGGAACTTTGACATGTTACAGGCGAATGGGATGTCTTGCATGAGGGATTTTTGTTAACATACACAGTCGAAGACCGATGGTCGGATACCGTTGACGATGCACTGCAAGCCATAAAAGTAGCCATCTTCAAAATACCATAGGAACAGCGACAAATAATTCAACCAGCATGGGCAACCCAGTTAAACAATGCCCTAGAATGTTATAATGTGCAAGTAGAGGAGGATGATGACGACCCCCGAAATATTAATATTCCAAAAACTGAAGGGATCCTGACATCACTACACTGCTAAAAACAAAGTAGGTAAACTTTGGCACAAACAAAGAGTCGAAGTGCGTGATGCTTGGGGACTATTGGGATGATGCTACAGTCGATAAGGTCACCGAGTTACTCCGTGAATATCAAGATTTGTTCCTGACCAAAATCACAGACTTAAAGGGGATCATTGGCGACTTAAGGATGATGAAGATCACTCTGAAACCAGATGCGAAGCTAGTTAAACAACGACCTTACCATTTGAATCCAAAGTATAAAGAAAAGGTCCGCGATGAATTAGAACTATGCGCTACGTTGGGGCATATTGGTTACTATAGAAAGTTTATCAAGAGCTATGCACAAATAACGATGCCAATGGAAAAAACTATTGAAAAAGGAAACTACATATTGTTGGAATGATGATTGTAGGAAAAGTTTGGATGTTCTCAAGGAGAGAATGGCATCCACTCCCATCCTGGTCTTCCCAAAATGGGACGTCAAATTTCATGTACATGTTGATGCGTCATGTGTTGTGTTGGGAGCTGTACTTACACAGGAAGGCACGGAAGGCGTGGATCACCTGATCACGTTCGTGAGTCGGCGGATGTCCAAAGACGAAAAGAACTACTCTACTACTAAGTGCGAAGAGTTGGCAATGGTATACATGCTCTAGAAATATCAACACTATTTACTTGGCGAGCACTTCAAGATGTATACTAATCATTCCGCATTGAAATACCTGGTAAACAAGCCTGGGTTGGGGGGGTGCATATGGAGATGGCTATTAATATTTCAAGAGTATGACTTTGAGGTCATTGTAAAGCTTGGATGCATAAATGTAGGACCAGATAACTTATCACGAATTGAGACAAGCGAGGAGCCAACAAATTTGGAAGAAGGATTACCTGATGCACAGCTCTTTGTAGTGTGCGTCGCGGATGGCCACTTCGAAGATATAATCCATTTTTTGACCACAGGGACTACACCGAAGGAATATTCAGTCCAGTAGAAGAAGGAATTTGTGGTGCGTGCAGTAGAGGTTTCTATCATCGTGGGGCACCTATACGAAATGGGAAACGATGATATATTGTGAAGATATGTACCTGAATTTGAACGAGAATAGGTCCTCGTGGAAGAACATCGAGGGGCTGAAGGAGGACACTATGCAGGATGCACGATGACAAAGAAGATTCTTTGTGCTGGGCTATGTTGGCCAACCCTACATCAAGATTTGAAAGCACACTATTGGGCCTGTGACATATGTCAAAGGACTGGGAAACCATCACAAAGGGATGAGATGCCACTCAATCCACATATGACATTGTAGCCATTCGAAAAATGGGTAATCAACTTTGTGGGACCAATCAAACCTCAGGGGAAGATGGGTGCGTGTTACATCATCACCATGACAAAATAGCTAACTCGATGGGTGGAAGCACAGCCGGTTAAGAACTGCACAGCCACTACAACTGCGAAATTTTTGTTCGACAGCATGTTGACACGGTTTGGTTGCCCGAAAGTTTTAATGAGTGACCACGGGACACACTTCCTAAATGCAACCATCAACACACTCACCAAGGAATTCCAGGTGTATTGTCAACAAAGTACACCGTACCATCTATAAGCTAATGGGACAATAGAAGCATTCAAACAAATTTTGGAGACTGCGCTGACCAATGTATGTAACATGCAGCAAAACGATTGGGACCTACGCATACCTGTCATATTATGGGCATACAGAACCAAGTGCAAAAAATTGACAGGTCAAACACCTTTCAGGTTAGTTTATGGCACAGAAGTAGTCATGCCAATGGAATACATTGTACCTAGTTTGTAGATAGCAACAATTACAGTAATATCGAACCGCAAAGCCTTGGAAGAGAGATTCGCGCAATTCGAAGAACTCAAGGAAGAATGGTTTCTGGCGCGATTCCATCAGCAGGTACAAAAACAGTGTGAGAAAGCCTGGCACGATTGCCATATCAGGTTGTGCACATTCAAGGTAACCGATTTAGTATTGTTGTATGACAGCAAGTTTGAAAAATTCCCTGGGAAATTCCAAACGCATTGGTTAGGAACATATGTGGTAAATGAAGTCACAAATGGAGTTGTGGTCCAGCTAGTCAAACTTAATGGAGAACCCTTCCTAGGAAGAGTAAATGGCAGTCACCTGAAGCCCTACACAAGTGGGTTGGCTATTTGACTAACCGACCAAAGCATAGTCTTCGTGACCTGACAAGCCAGACAAAGGTGTGGGACTATAAACACAGGTACTAGAAGCCAACATCAAAGTAGAGAATCAAGTCGGATGCAGATGATTCAGAAGTAGAAATGGAGTAGGTCCAGACGACGACAACATGGTGCATTGTGAACCTTCGCGTAACACAGGCATAGTTGGATGGACTTTGCACAAAGATCGCCACACTAGTAGAGTGACTCGAGGACGAGTCATGATGATTGTGTTAGGGGCCTATTGGGTAGTGGATCCCCCAATAACATGTTTTTGGGGCTTGAAGCCCGAATTTTGGTCAAGTGTAATGTAAAGACCCCGCGAAATGCGGGCGCAAAGCGCAAGAGTCTAGGGTTTTCTACCCTAAGATAACATAATTTAATGTAAAGTGTGTAGGCCTACCCATGGGCCATAGACCATGGTATTGTATAAATAGAGGAAGGCTCTAAGTGTAAAGGTAGTCTTAGTTTTGGAGAAGCAACAGATAGATGGAAAGGCATGGTTAGAAGTTAGAAGTAGATCTGAAGGTATTAGGTTGTAGTGATAGGTAGAGGCTCTGCAGCTGAGCACACAAAGGCCTAATAGAGTCCGTAGCTGAGTGTGCGGGGCAGAGTTGGGATTGTACTTGGATAGAGAATTAATAAAAGATAAGTTGATTGTACTTCCTAGACTTCATCAAGACATCCCTAGGGTGTAGAAACCTAGTTCTAGTACCCTCCCATGCTACCTCGGGTAAGACCTCAGTCCATGCACCATGGACTGTTGCTGAAAGGGCCAGTAATTTTAGGATTTGTTTGGCTAAATCACTTCTGAACCTGGGTCAAGCCCCAACAAGCCAACAATAGTTGAACAGAGCAAAGGGAATGTGGGAAACGATTATCCAAAGTTATGAGGGAGACACCAAGGTAAAAGTTCTAAACTCCAAACATTTAGAAAACAATATGAAACATTGAAATTTCACGATGATGAAAGTATTGCAATTTTTTTTCTTAGAGTAGATGAAATTATTAACTCCATGAGAAATATTGGTGAAGAAATAAAATATGCTACTATTATTGAAAATATTTTGTGATCACTTACTTTGAAGTTTGACTCCAAAGTCTATGCTATTGAAGAAATGAAGGATAAAAAAAGTATCACACTTGATAAACTCCATGGAATATTGACAACATTTGAGATGAAGAAAGGTGGTCCTTCAGACATGAGACAAGAAATCTTCAAATCTACTGCAAAAGGAAAAGAAAAGGAAGAATTAGGGTATGTATCAAAAGAAGGAGGCAAACTTCGTAAAGAAACTCCAAGTGGGTACTGGAAGATTCAAAGGTAAGATTCCCTTCAAATGTTTTTATCGTTGTATAGTTGGTCATTGCACTGCTAAATGTCCCTCTACAGAAAATCATGAGAAAGGAAAAGAAGCTACAAAAATAAATAGGAGAAGGTTTGAAAACAAGAGAAGTGTTTATACACATGAACATAGTGATGGTATTTCAAATGGTGAAGAAGGTGAGTCTAATCAACAATGTCAATTACTTATGGAATTGGAAGATAGAAGTAGTAATGAGTTTGACGACCTAAAATAAAAGGATATTTTTATTGAAAACTTTGATAGGGATATATCAAGTGCAGTGACAGTTACAGATATTAGCAAATATTCAAATTTGGGAGCAACTCGTTTTTTATTAATCAATAATGAAGAAATATCAGGTATGTGATGTTGTTCTAACCGTGATCCATTTCCTTGTCTATTCAATGATAATGGTGATGATGACAGTGAAAAAACTAAACTTGCACTGATGGGTAAAAGTGAAAGTAAGCACTCTAAAGAGAAAACAAATTAAAAAATGATGCCTCTAGAAGCAAAAGATCAAGGCAAGTTAGAAGAAATGGACAATGTAGATGTGCCTATGCCGAGAAAAGATAATTATCAACAATGGAAAGAAAATATGAAGTATAATCTAATGAATCTTGATTTTTGGTATCTACTATTCAATGGCTACACCAAGATTCCTCCATCAAACGAGGAAGTGTAAAAAAATAGTAAGGATTTGAGTAACATCTTTTGTAGCATATCTCATTCAACATTAGATAAGGTTATGCATTATACAACTACAAAGAAAGTGTGGGATAATATACAAGAAATCCTTGAAGATATCCCAAAGGAATATTCCTCATTAAGGGAATTTCCAGGTAATCCTTTTCCTAACAATGCGTCCAAAATGTCAATGGAGTTGCTAATTCAGTAGAAGACAAGTTAGAAGAAATTTTTGATCTTAGAACAAAACTTGATCTTGCTTTCAAAAAGATTGTTAATCTTAAAGATAAGTTGTAGGAATATGATAACAAGGATCATGCTGGTATGGTATCTAAACAATATTGTGAATGTCTTGAAGCTGAGATAATCTCTCTAAGACAAGATCTTGAAAAATCAGATAAGCAAAATTAAGAACTACTTAAAGCATTTGAAGAATACGAAAATGGGTTAAAAGAAGATATTCTCAAATTAAAGCAGCAAGTGAAGGAAGGAAGAAGGGTTGAATACGTTATAAAGAAGTAGTATCTAGAAAAGGAAAAGTAATATCAGGTTGAGGTAAACATCCTAAAAGGTAAATTAGAAGAAAAAGATAAACATTTTAAATTTCAAGATAGTACTAAGATTTTGGATAATATTCTTAGTAGTCAAAGTTATCCGACCATCAACTCTGGTCTTGGTTTTCATGAAACTATTTAAGGAGAATCTAGTTCAAAAGTTGAGGCAGGGAAATTAAATATTAACAATGCAAAAAATAAAATGGTCAAAAAATAGATAAGAGTCCAACCTGATCAACAACTAAAGAAAGAGAACCTTCAAATAAAATACTTTACTCCTAATTATAGAAATTTTAATTGATTCTCTCCTCTGATCAATAATGTTGAGTGTTCTATATGTCATAATTACATACATGTTGCAACCAATTATAGAATTAGATTATTTCATTCTAATAACCGCCTCTCAAAAATAACATCAACTTCCAGGTACTTTAAGGGATATTATTTTTCTTGTAATATATTTGGTCACAAATCCATTGATTGCAATAGAAGGAATATGAAATAGAAATATTATGATTCCTCTACTCATATAAGATTTTATGCTTGTAACAAGTTTGGGCATGTAGCAAAAGAATGCAGGAACAAGTCTCTGGATCACCACATACAACATGGTAAGCAACCGGATAAGAATATTGATGTTAAAGTTGGATCCACCAACATTTCTCATAATAAGAAGAAAGAATAAGAAGATATAAGGTGTGGTCTTTCTCTCTGCTCATTTGAAGAAGAAGATAAATGGTACATAGATAACAGATGCTCTAATCACATGGATGGAGGTAAGAGTAAGATGGAGTCTCTGAAGAAAAACAAATATGGTAATGTTATTCTTGGAACTAATGTTCCAACAAAAGTTATGGGAAAGGGTAAACCTAGAATTAATAAACATAGAGGAGCAGTTGATGCTTTATTAGTTCAAGGGTTAAAGATGAATATTCTAAGTATAGGTCAAATGGAAGATAAAAGAAATATAATTGTGGTTACATCAACCAAGTGCAAAGTTATGGATGAATAAACTGGAAAATTCATGGAAAGAGGATATAGGAACATATAAAAATTATATGTGCTTGAAGAACGGAATTCTTGAAGATATGAAGAGGATTTAGACTTCGAGTAAAAGAAGATGTTGCCCATTGCAGTCCATTGTTCTTAAAAGAATACTTCTAATAGTGACTGTTATCATTCCGTAATTTTCTCAAGGCTAAAGAAAGAAATCACTGAGGTAACCATAAACCTACTTTGGAGATTAGGATCTGGCCTTCTTAATGCTTAGAGAGGGCTCTCTCTTAATGATTTAACATTGTTGTTTTATTTGGTTTTAGGCTAGTTATGTAAGCTTGATTTGGTTTTGCTTTGAAGTGTTGGTGGAATTACTGATTTAGATGGATAGATGATTGTCTAGTTTCCATTGGGCTATGGAGTCAATATATCAAGAAAACATTACAGAAACAAATTATAAAAGTAGTGTTACAAGGCAAGGTGGCTGAGCAATCTTAGATCTCAAGGCTGGAATGGTGAAATGATTTTCAATCAGGATCAAGGAGTAATTAAGGATTCCTTAAACCAGATAATGAAGGAAGTGAAAGAGGTCAACTGGGTTGTGAGAGAAATTAAGAATTTTCAGATCCGGATATCAGAAGAAAACATAGAAATGTAGAGTAGCAAGAGAAAAGTGTAATTCAACAATTTCTGTATACCATTAAAATTTAGAAAACATTCAAGTTTATGTAATACTTTAGAGAAGAACATGAACAATTGAAATATACTTCACTGAAGTGGCTCAACACATGAATCTTGTAAAGAAATGCTTCTATTATTTGCCCTGTCTGTCAGTTGAAAAAGTACAATAAACCCTCAGGTTGTAGATGAGTTCACCTATAGAAATGTTCAAAAATCCACCTAATACTTCAAAAGCAGAAGTATTTATACAAAATTTACAAACTGTTTACAATAAATGCTGTCTCTAATAGATAGGACATTTTTAGACTATAGATGAACTAAAAAGCTCTAACTGCTGCAGATTAATAGTTCTGGTGGAATGTGCTGTGCAAATGTTGTTGCTGTGGAAGTGGGAGCAGGTAGGATGTGGACCCAAATTTGTGGTTGTGTTGGTAGATGAACTAGTAGATGCAGATGTATCTCTCTTTTTCTTATTAATTCACCCAACTACTTGCTAATCCTCTGACTTGATAATCTGAGACTTCCCTCACTAATGGCTAATCGTGTGACTCCCGTGTTGTTTTATCATCCTTTAGTGTCACAAAATATTTTGGAAAATATATAATAATATATATATTTGAATAATATTTCCAAAATATTTTAAATGAAATTTATAATTAAGTTTATACAAAACCATGTGTTGTTTCCAATCCGTGGTTTTGTTTTCTCTTTCTAGGAATTCACAAAACCATGTGTAGTTTTGTTCCTATTACTCCTTCCTTTGTAACTTCATTTTATCTGTATGCAAATTCCTTTTACCCTTGTAAGATACCTGGATGGTTATGAAAAACCATGTGTTGATTTGTATGGTTGGAAGAGTATTCTCACTTTACTCTTTTACTTTTACCTGCAACATGATTTTACACCTGTAAATTGATTTCACCTTAATATTTTATCTTGAAATGAATTTACATGAATGCTATATTTGCTCTCCTATACATTAATTTCATGTGAAATTTCCCCTTTTATTTTCTTTGATAAATTCATGGCATGCGTGAATTTTATTTTCATGTGTCATTGTAAAACCATTTTATCTTTGAATCTCATTCCACAACCTTAGTCTCATATTGCCTGTAGCTATATAAGTTTACCTCAAATATGTTTCACCTCTATATTTCACTTGAAATTAGTCCACCCTATATTCCTGTAACATTTATAAGATTAAAAACCAAAGGAATTAATGGTTAGGTGGTACTTTTTAGAGGATGCGATATAACGTGGGGCTGCCATGTCGCAGAAAGGTGGGCTGGGAAAACCACTAATCTCAAGTGATTTTTGAGTGTTAAGTGTTAGATGGGAAAACTACTAATATCGGGTGCTTTTTGAGTGTTAAGTGTTAGTGATGGGGCCAACCCACGTGATTTCGCCGCCAACGTATTCCACTGTGGGTGTACAGGCAAGTAATAATTTCAACAAAGATTTTTTTTATAAATACTGTTTGATTAACCGGCGCTGAATTAAATGATGGGTATGGTGATTAGTACAATGGTCTCTATTTGTTTGAAAACTGTCCCTCCTTGGGATTCCACGAGCCTGCCTTGGTATAGGGTTTCACAATCTCGTGCCCAGACTATTCATTCATTATTCTCCCGGTTCTCTGAGTAGTGTGCTCTCGGTGGTCTTCGCGGCTTCAATGTGGATTTTTATGGTTTTGTTCTCTTGGTTCTCTGAGATGTGTGCTCTCGGCGGTCTTCGTGACTTCAATGTGCATTTTTTTATGGGTTTGTTCTCCTGGTTCGGGATTCAACCTGGAAATGTTTTCCACTCATCCAGCAAGGGTTATGAAAAGCTGGTAAGGTTCAGTTCCTTCTTTGTTTCCTCCTCAAGTGTCAACTGTTGTTGTGTGTTGGTAATCAATTAGTGTGTATTTGCGCTTCTCTCTACTTTTTATACAGTTTCAGTGTCTGTGCTTTCCACGATCCTTGCAGTCGGTTGTTGGTTGCGCTGCTTCTGGTAATGGTTCTCCAGTTCCAAGTTCAACTTCTCCACGAGCCTAGCAGAACTATGGTGATGAACTCCTTCGGTTCCTCTGCCACTCTCTCAGGGTAAGTCCTCCTATTCTATGCTATCTATGCCTATTCCTTTTTCCCTCAGTTGCCTAACGTTTTCGGCTCCTCGTGAGCAGGGAAAACCTGGTGGAGTTGTTGCAGTTATGGCTTTCCTTCGTCAGGTAAGATAACCAACCATATTTTATTTGTTTTGTTCAGTTTGGAATCCTCCTTATTTCATATTACCAACACTCATTTCATTTGTTGTTTGTCGTTGCAGGTATGGTCGTCTGAGGGTTTCGGCGCATGGAAACTTGACTGCTCCAACTGAGCACGGGTAGTGTCATTTCTATTTGTTAGTAGTTTCTGTTCACTTCATGCTATGACTGTAGGGTCATTGTGTCTTTGGTCTTCGAGTCACTGTCTATACTCGGTTCCTCTGTAGGTTTTCACTACTGTTGGGCTACAGGTATGGGTTGAGGGTTACTGGGTCTGGTTCCTGCTTTCTCATAAGCATGGGTCATGTATTTATGAAATGGCTTCGTTCTTTTTTGTTTCGAACAAAATGTATATGTATAAAGAACCAGAACACTGTTTTTATGTTTATATGAATTCAATTATGAAACTGAGTGGACTATATATTCGCATACCTAGTGTTTGTAGAATTTATTTGATTGTCTAGACTCGTTGATTCCAACTTCGTGACTTTTGTTTACATAAGTGATTTCATGTCTATTTGTTTGGTTGAATCCGCCTGCAACCTGGGCGCTTACGCTTCTCCTCTGATTGTTGTTATCTCTCCAGTCGCATTATAACCTGTAATGGTATTCCAACAGTCTCCACAAATGTAATTTTATACAAATCACATACACAGTATTAGGGACGCCACAGAGGTGAATGTGCACAGAAATCTAACCCTCTCTTTTTTTCATTTCTCTGATAGTCGACCCTTTACAATGTGCTATGTCCCTCTTTTTAAGAACAATGTTCTCAAACTGTCACTAACTGTTGTTAGTTATGTTCAATTGGTTACATCAGTTATTCTTCATGCAAAACTTTTCATTGTCATTTAGCATATATTTTTTTTTTTTATGTTTTTACAAAAGTAAATTAATTGTCTAGAAACAATGACACTAACTAATTCCTACTGTTCCTAAGTACATTTCACTAAATTAACTTAGGTAAATTAATAAAAGAAAAAAACAAGTATGCTATCCATTATGTGAATTAACTCTTTTGTCCCCTTCAAAGACCATATCGCCTTCATTTTGTCTTTGTCCTATCATCCAGATGCTCCTGCATCAGGCTCCCAGGGTAAGAGAAGATCATGGCTCCATTCCATGAGCTCCTCCACAGAATAGCCAGCCTTCTGTATTTGTGCCTCATTGAGCCACGAACTCTCCTCAATTGGAGGGTCTTTCCATTTGACAAGGTATCGTAGATATTCCTTCCTGCGTGTCCTCTTGGCTATCTCGGTATCGAGAATCCCTTCAATCTCATGGGATTGAACCGAAGGCATATGCCTCATCCAAGAACTATCTCCAACTTGGGTGTCCCGTTCTGTCCGTACCACACTATCTTCCTCTGCGTGGGCAGTATATGGGAACAGGTATGTCACATTGAAAATAGGTGATATGCCTATATCAGGTGGTAGCTGAATTTCATAGGCGTTCGCTGAGAACTTACGCAAAATCTTGCAGGGACAAATCTTTTTAAATTTTAACTTATTATATGCGCCCTTAGGAAATCGTTCTTTGCACAAGTGTGCAAGGACCTCGTGTCCAACATGAAATTTTACTTCTCTCCACCTTGAATCTGCTTGCTGCTTATATTTCTGCACGTTGTCCTGCAACGTTGATTTTACCTGTTCATGTAGTTCATTCATTGCTTCGGAAAAATCTTCTCCATCTGCGCTTCTCCGCTCCAATTTTCCCAAATCTCGCAGTTCATGTATTCCTCGAGGATGCATGCCATACAAGATTTGGAATGGACTGTGTCCGGTGCTACGATTTGTGAATCGTTATAAGCGAATTCCGCCTGAGCAAGAGCACAATCCCATAACTGTGAATTTTCCCCAGTCAAACTCCGTAACAAATTCCCCAATGTTGGCATTATGATTCTGGTATGGCTCTATGATACAGGTGTTTTACTTGATGGAAACTCACTCAAGTGGCAATGGTTTGTTCAGGCTCTCAAAATGATGGAAATTAAGAGGCTCGCAGGTGAATGATTCAAAAGGTGCAGACCCACAGATTCACCATGCAGGAGGTATGGTCATACCCGTAGGTTACCCGTTCAGAAGGTGCGGACCCCATTGCACACACTTCAAGGTAGTGAAGCGCGCTCACGTGGGGTTTCTTATGTTTGGATCGTGGTATTTAGCCCGCCTTTTTCTGATGCTATGGTTTTTGCCCGTGTTATAGGATCTATTTTAGCCCCGGTTTGGATCCCTTGTATTTGTTATTGATGGTTTTGTCCCATGGTGTGGATAAGGGCTTGACTATAAATAGAGAAGGAGATCACTTGGCTAATGTAACTTTTCAATTGAATATCTTGAGATCTGAAATTTTGGGTGATTAAAAGCTAGATCTAATTCAAGGAGATAACTTAACTTAAGGTGAATTTATTGGCATGTCGTGATCTCTCGGGCGCATGAACAGATCTGTGGATCTGACTAACTGTGGCACATTGGTGTACTGAAAAATATGGCCCTAATCAAAAGTCCGCAGGCGATTTGAAGGCACAGTGCATGGGTACGCAGCGCAGTCAAAGGAGAAGTGCATGGGTACGCAGTGCAGTAAAAAGCGCAGTGCGTGGTACGTAGTACAGGAGAAGGCACAGTGCGGGGCGCACGCAACACAGTCAAGTGTGAAATGAGAGGTACGCAGGATTTAAGAAGGCACAGTGTGGGTCCACGCAGTAAGTCAGAAGTGAAGGTGTGGATCTGAAGAAAAGTTCACAGAGCAGAAGAACAACTAGTGTGGATCTACGCAGTTCTGTCTCAGAAGAGCTATGGACATACGTAGGCCCTTGTTGGTGAAGTTGCGGTCTTATCTTGAAACAATTGTTGGTTGTCTTTTATCTATTGCAACAAAATTATGGGTTTATATTTCTGGTATTCTTTTCTGATTACAGCATTCTGATGAGTGGGTGATTCATTGGTTTATTGTATAAGGAGATTGGGTGATTTTCCATGTACTTGATGATTATTTGATGTTCATGGATCCAGTTTGAAAATTAATGAAACATGGTCCTTAAAGAAGAAAAAAGAAAAAACGGGGTTGTAGCTCCCTTCCAAAAGAGACTGGAAAACGAGAGAGAGTTGTAGCTCTCTGCAGGTTGCAGCCTGCGTACTGGTAAAGGACTGCACCAGTACAATTGTAAAAAGGAGTTTCTAATCAAAGAGAAGATAGAGACATATTTCAGCAGGTGGTTTTCACCCACATTTGGTTTCCACCTTATATCTGGTGTTCTTTGGTGTGACTATCTGTTTTTCTTGCTTCATGCTCATTATTATATACAAGTTAATGATCAATAAATAAATGAAGGCATATTGAAAAGAGTTTGATAATACTGATTCACCCCCCCCTCTCAGTATTATTTCCAACAATTGGTTTCAGAGCAGGTCCTTCTGAAGGAGCTTGATTGCTTGAAGGAAGATCCATCATCATGAGCAACTATGAGAGGGAAGCATCGATCAGGCCATCGATTTTTGATGGGAAAAACTTCGTATATTGGAAGGTAAGAGTTACTGCATATCTTCAATATTTGGGTACAGAAGTTTGGGACATCATAGAAACAGGGTATACTTTTCCATCAGCTACTCCTACAGATCCAGCAGAGAAAAAGAAATATGAAACAAATGCAAAGGCGGTCAATACTCTTCTTGGATCCCTATCTCAATCAGAATTTGTGAAAGTTATGCAGTATAAATCTACAAAATAAATATGGGACAAGATTGTTCTAAGATATGAAGGAGATGATCAGGTAAAACGTGCAGAACTTCAAACCCTCAGGATTCAGTATGAAAATCTCAGGATGTATAATGATGAAAGTGTGGCTAACTATTTTCTTCGTGTGGATGAGATTGTTAATTGTATGAAAAATTTGGGTGAAGAAATAAAAGAGGTTGTTATGGTTGAAAAAGTTCTAAGATCTTTGTCACCTAGGTTTGAATCTAAAGTTTCTGCTATAGAAGAAAAGGAGAATCTACAGCATCTTAAAATGTCACAACTACATGGAATTCTAATTGCTTATGAAATGAGGAAAGGAGGTCCATCTGATAGGAGAGAAACTACCTTCAAGGCTTCAGGCAAAGGAGAGTACGATGAATCAGGAGAAGAAGAAGAATCAAACTTTGTTAGAAATCTTCAACGGGGTACTGGATGGTTCAGAGGTAAGTTTCCCTTCAAATGCTTTGCTTGTGGAAGAGGAGGTCACTATGCTGCCAAATGTCCTCATAAGGATAAGATCGACAAGGGAAAGGAACCTATTAGATGGAACAAGAAACAGAATGCAAATAAGAAGAGCTACTACACTCATGAAGACAATGATGGTCTATCAAATAGTGATGAAGATGAACGAGGTAACAACTATAAACTTTTGATGGCCTTTGAAGATGATGATTACATGGATGCTATAGATGTGGATAGCTTTTATGAAGAAATTTCTAGACTCAATACATCTATAAAAGAAAAGAATATGATCATTGATACTCTACAATTTCAAATTGATAAAAAAGAAAAATTTCTTGAAAAATTAGAAGGTGAAATAGTTGGCCTTAGAAAAGAAATTGAGAAAACAAAGGCTATAAATCTTAAGTTTGTCAAAGGATCTGAAACTCTGGATGAGATCATCAATGTACAACATTCTCTGCTAAACAAGATAGGTCTGGGGTATAATGGAGAAACATCTCAAGCATCCACTTCAAAGAGTTATCTTGATGCAGCAAGAAGGAATGAGCAAAAGCACAATGGAGATCACCAGGTAAAGCAGGGACGAATTACATCAAGAACAAACAAAGACTATCAGGTAAACCAGGGGCAATCCATCTTAAGGATGAACAAAAGCTACAACTAGCCACAGGTAAAATCTTCTCAATTTGCTTCAAGAATGGATGACAATAGAACTTACAATCATTTGGCCAGTAGATTTGATAACCGCAGAAGCTTCTTCAGTGGACAATGTTTCTCTTGTCATAACTTTGGTCACAAAGCAGATCAATGTGTTGCATATAAAACAATCATGACTACAGAAGCTCAAAAACAAAGAAGTATGACTGGGATTACAAAAAGCACCTATAACAATTTTTCGGCTCTTGAAAATGAATTTGAATGTTCTATTTGCAATAACTTTGGTCATGAAGATTCTGAATGCAGGAGCAGGTTTCAACAGACAAAGGAACAACCCTCAAGCACCAAAAACATGGAGAATAAGAACCATAAACAGAAAAGATGTGGGATAGCCTTTTAATGCAGAAGGACAGAAAATCTATGGTAACAATCGA
>APFE030513813.1:42355-60325 GCA_000404065.3 Pinus taeda
GGTTTTGGCCCGTGGTATAGGATCTATTTTAGCCCCGGTTTGGATCCCTTGTATTTGTTATTGATGGTTTTGTCCCATGGTGTGGATAAGGGCTTGACTATAAATAGGGAAGGAGATCACTTGGCTAATGTAACTTTTCAATTGAATATCTTGAGATCTGAAATTTTGGGTGATTAAAAGCTAGATCTAATTCAAGGAGATAACTTAACTTAAGGTGAATCTATTGGCATGTCGTGATCTCTCGGGCGCATGAACAGATCTGTGGATCTGACTGACTGTGGCACATTGGTGTACTGAAAAATCTGGCCCTAATCAAAAGTCCGCAGGCGATCCGAAGGCGTAGTGCGTGGGTACGTAGTGCAGTTAAAGGCGAAGTGCGTGGGTACGCAGCGAAGTAAAAAGCGCAGTGCGTGGTACGCAGTACAGGAGAAGGCACAGTGCGGGGTGCACGCAGCACAGTCAAGTACAAAATGCGAGGTATGCAGGATTGAAGAAGGCACAGTGTGGGTCCAGGCAGTAAGTCAGAAGTGAAGGTGCGGATCTGAAGAAAAGTTTGCAGAGTAGAAGAACAACCAGTGCTGATCTGCGCAGTTCTATCTCAGAAGTGCTGCGGACATATGCAGGCCCCTGTTGGTGAAGTTGCGGTCTTATCTTGAAACAATTGTTGATTGTCTTTTATCTATTGTAGCAAAGTTCTGGGTTTAGATTTCTGGTATTCATTTCTGATTACAGCATTCTGACGAGTGGGTGATTCATTGGTTTATTGTATAAGGAGATTGGGTGATTTTTCATGTACTTGATGATTATTTGATGTTCATGGATCCAGTTTGAAAATTAATGAAATGTGGTCCTTAAAGAAGCAAAAAGAAAAAAGGGGGTTGTAGCTCCCTTCTAGGAGAGACTGGAAAACGAGAGAGAGTTGTAGCTCTCTATAGGTTGTAGCCTGCGTACTGGTAAAGGAATGCACCAATACAATTATAAAAAGAAGTTTCTAATCAAAGAGAAGATAGAGATATATTGCAGTAGGTGGTTTTAACCCACATTGGGTTTCCACCTTATATCTGGTGTTCTTTGGTGTGACTATCTGTTTTTCTTGTTTGATGCTCATTATTATATACAAGTTAATGATCAATAAATAAATGAAGGCATATTGAAAAGAGTTTGATAATACTGATTCACCCCCCCTCTTAGTATTATTTCCAACACCCAAACTCCTGTTCACCACTTCCGTTTGTTCATCAGTCTGCGGATGATATGAAGAGCTGAAATTCAATTGCGTGCCCAACTTATTCCACAGGGTGCACCAAAAGTGCCCTGTGAACTTTACATCCCTGTCAGAAACGATAGATCTGGGTAGCTCGTGTAATCTAACAATCTCCGTGAAAAACAGGTGAGCTACATACGTGGCATCACTAGTTTTTCGACAAGGGATAAAATGCGCCATTTTTTTAAATCTGTCTACCACCACCATCACTAAGTCACACCCACAGTGCATTCTAGGCAGTCCCAAGATAAAGTCAATGCTGACTGAGTCTTATGGCCTGCTCGGAATAGGTAGTGGCGTGTAAAGTCCAGTATTCTGACTATGT
Organism: Pinus taeda; assembly: GCA_000404065.3. Taxonomy (NCBI): domain Eukaryota; kingdom Viridiplantae; phylum Streptophyta; class Pinopsida; order Pinales; family Pinaceae; genus Pinus; species Pinus taeda. The sequence continues at coordinate 43,945 of APFE030513813.1, forward strand.
CCTTTCGCTAGTTGGCAGACATTACACCTATTCACATATCGTTGTACATCCCTACGCATTATGGGCCAGTAATAAAAGTGTCTGAGCTGCTCCAAAGTTTTATCTATGCTGAAATGACCGGCTAGACCACCACTATGTTTCTCCCGTATAATATTTTCCCTCGTCGAACAGTCCGGGATACATAACTATCCACCTCTGAACAATAGTTCTTCCTGCAAATTGTGGTCCAACCATGGACTTGTATTTCTCAACATGGGATTTTGGCAGGCTTCAAAGCCTTCTTTGAAGTCTGTATCAGTCTAGTACAAATCCTTTAGATGTTCGAATCCCATCACCTGTATTCTACTTTCCTGTAAGTGAAAAGCTCTTCTTCTCAAGGCATCTGCCACTTTATTGGCTTGCCCACTGATGTGTTTTACCATGAAAGTGAAACTCTACAAATATTCTATCCATTTGGTTTGCTTATGGTTCAATTTGTGTTGCTGCATTACATATTGCAGCGCTGAATTATCAGAAAATAATACAAACTCGTTGCCCAGCAGGTAGTGTCTCCAATGCTTTAAAGCTTGGACCATGACATAAAATTCCTTGTCATACAAGTAATATTTCTACCTGCTTTCGTTCAATTTCTCACTAAAGAATGCCACTGGTCTATCTTCCTGACTGAGCACAGCACCAATAGCTATCCCACTTGCATCACACTGAACTTGAAAAAGCTTGTTAAAGTTGGGTAGCCTTAAGATTGGCCTCTCTGTAATCTTCCTCTACTGCTGTGGTCCAACAAAAAGGATGACTAGCCTTTTTGATGGCGTCTAGCATTGGCGCGCAGATTTCACTGAAATTCCTAATAAACTTTCGATAAAAACTAACCAATCCGTGAACGCTATGTACCTCAAATAAGATCTTTGGTGACAACCAATTAATGATTGCTGCAATCTTTTCTGGATCCATCTTCAATTAATTTTCCGCAATTACAAACCCCAAATAAACCAGTTCCTTCTGCAGGAAAGTACATTTTTTAAAGTTTATTAGTAGTTTGTTTTATTGTAACTTCTCTACCACTCTCAGAACATGCTGAAGATGCTCTCCCTTTGTTCTGCTGAAAATCAAAATATCATCAAGATAGACTATCACAAACTTGCCAATAAATTCTTTTAACATCTCAGTCATCAATCTCATAAAAGTACTAGGAGCGTTGCTCAATCCGAACAGCATGACTAGCCACTCGTACAACCCTTCATTGGTCTTGAATCCCTGATCCTCATCTGATGATATCCACTCTTCAAATCAATTTTCGTTAAATAAGCTGCCCCGCTAAGACAATCCATCATATCGTCCATTCTGGGTAAGGGCAATCTGTACGGAATAGTGATTTTATTGATAGCTCGTGAATCCGTACACATCCGCCATTCTCCACCCTTCTTAGGTGCGAGTACTGTTGGTACCACAAAAGGGCTCAAGCTTTCTCTGATCAACCCCTTATCTAGAAGCTCTTGCACCTATTTACGAATCTCTTCATTATCTTTTGGGTTCATTCGATACACTACCTTATTTGGTAGGCTTGCTTCGGGTATGAAATCGATATGATGGTTGATGCTCCTCTTGGGAGGCAAATTGTTCGGTAAGTCATCGACTATAATGTCCTTAAATTCTTCTAACTTCTCCTAAATCTCTGTAGGCAATTCAGACCTTTCTGTGTTCAGTAACACAGTCTTAGTCCTCCTTACAATCGCATAATTCACCTCGTTTTTCTCAATCTGCTTAATAAACTGTTTTCCTCTTATCAACGATGCTTTTGTTCCACTTTCTTCTACTGTATCCTCCTCTTTGATGGGTACAAGCATATGCTTGACTCCATCTTTCACAAATTTATAACAATTCGTCTTCCTATCATGCATCACCTTCTGATCATACTGCCACGGTCTCCCTAGCAGGATATGGCACACATCCATTGGCATGATATTGCAGACAAACCTGTCCTGGTATTTTCCAATGTGAAATTCAACCTTGCACTGTTCATCAACTAATAGTTGGTGGCCTTTCTGAAGCCACGACACCTTGTAAGGTGTGGGATGCTTAAGTCGCTTCAATCCCAAATTTTCCACCATCTCAGTGGCAATTAAATTGTCTGTACTCCCACTGTCTATGATCAATTTACAACACTTCCCATGTGATTTGCAAACTGTTCGGAACAGTGCCTTCCGTTGGGTCTGCTCAACCATCTCCTTGGCTGGCTTCAACAATACTTTATTTAAAACCAAAGCATCTCTTGTTTCTGCCAAATTTTCTACCTCCTGAGGCAGTGCTTCATCTTCCTTAGGCTGCACAACAAATGCTCCCCTCTGGCCAGCGTGCTCGGCTTCCAGACATTCGAAGGATCTGTGCCCCCACTTGTGGCACCTGTAGCACTAGACATTAGATCCCCTTCCTCGACCATTTCATCTTCCTTGCTGATATGGCCAACCTCCTCTTGTGCTATCTCCCTTCTTTGCTGTCCCTGAAGCTCTGGAGCTGCTGCCTTCTTTGCTATTAGTGGTAGTTCTCCCTCTACCGTAGGACTGTCCTTGTCCTCTGCCATTTCCTTGTCCTCTCCTGTTATTTTGTTTCCTATTAATCTTTTCCTCACCCTTTACAAAACTCTGAAAGGCTTCTTCTATATTCTGCGGAGAGAGAATACTAATCTCATCCAGTATTTCCAGCCTCAAACCATTCGTGTATCTCGCTGTCTTCTCTGGAGTATCATCAGTATAACCAGCCCATAAGTTTACACGATGAAACTCCTCTGTGTATTCCTTTACGGTCATACCCTTCTATCTTAAATTCTGCACCCGTCGGTAAAGCTTAACTTGATAATCTTTAGGCAACAATCTGCCTTTCAGTTTTGCCACCATCCTTGGCCACTTCCTTATCGGTAGCTTGTTCACTCTCCTCCTATCCGCCTGGACACTATCCCACCATAAAGCAGCGTGTCCTTTTAACTTAGTTGCAGCAAATCTGACTCTTTTGTCCTCACTGATCTCTTCGTTTTCAAAATACTTATCTAAGTCACTTACCCAATCCAGCAGAGCATCTGCAGATAGACTGCCATCATAGTTAGGAATCTCAGGTTTCGATTTGCTGCTGGCTAACAATACCGATCTCAACAGTCTTAACTCCAGGGATTTTTCATCTGATCCGTCTGTAGCAGTTACTGCCTCCTCTTCACTGTCATCCCCAAGTTCCGGGTCTCTTCTCCTTCCTGCCTACACTGCTTCTAAGCGAGTAGTATGGGCCCTCAATTCTTCCCTCAAGCCCTCATCTGCTGCTCTGCGCACACATCTTCCGCGTCCTCATCTTTGAACCTCCATATCCTGATTTCTTCAACTTCCTGCTCTGATACAACTTGATGGGGCCAGCCCATGTGATTTCACTACCAACATATTCCACTGTGGGTGTAAACGCAAGTAATAATTTCAACAAATATTTTTTTATAAATATTATTTGATTAACCGGCGCTGAATTAAATGATGGGTATGGTGATTAGTACGATGGTCTCTGTTTGTTTGACAACTGTCCCTCCTTCGAATTCGACGAGCCCACCTTGGTATAGGGTTTCAAAATCTCGTGCCCAGACTATTCATTTGTTATTCTCCCAGTTCTCTAAGCTGTGTGCTCTCTACAGTCTTCGCGTCTTCAATGTGGATTTTTATGGTTTTGTTCTCCTGGTTCTCTGAGTTGTGTGCTCTCGGCAGTCTTCGCGGCTTCAATGTGGATTTTTTTTATGGGTTTGTTCTCCTGGTTCGGGATTTAACCTGGAAAGTTTTCCACTCATCCGGCAAGGGTTATGAAAACCTGGTAAGGTTCAGTTCCTTCTTTGTTTCCTCCTCAAGTGTCGACTATTGTTGTGTGTTGGTAATCAATTGGTGTGCCTTTGCGCTTCTCTCTACTTGTTATACAGTTTCGGTGTCTGTGCTTTCCATGATCCTTGCAGTCGGTTGTTGGTTGCGCTGCTTATGGTAATGGTTCTCCGCTTCCAAGTTCAACGTCTCCACGAGCCTCGTAGAACTATGGGGATGAACTCCTTCGGTTCCTCTGCCACTCTCTCAGGGTAAGTCTTCTTGTTCTCTGCTATCTATTCCTATTCCTTTTCCCTCGGTCGCCTAACATTTTTGGCTCCCCGTGAGCAGGGAAAACCTAGTGGAGTTGTTGTAGTTATGGCTTGCCTTCGTCAGGTAAGCTAACCAACTATATTTTATTTGTTTTGTTCAGTTTCGAATCCTCCTTATTTCGTATTACCAACACTCATTTTGTTTGTTGTTTGTCATTGTAGGTATGGCCGTCTGAGGGTTTTGGCGCATGGAAACTTGACTGCACCAACTGAGCACGGGTAGTGTCGTTTCTATTTGTTAGTTGTTTCTGTTCACTTCATGCTATGACTATAGGGTCCATGTGTCTTTGGTCTTCGAGTCACTGTCTGTACTCAGTTCCTCTGTAGGTTGTCACTGCTATCAGGCTACAGTAATGGGTTGAGGGTTACTATGTTTGGTTCCCGCTTTGTCATAAGCATGGGTCATGTATTTATGGAATGGGTTTGTTCTTTTTTGTTTCGAATAGAATGTATATGTATAAAGAACCAAAACAATGTCTTTATGTTTATATGAATTTAATTATGAAACTGAGTGGACTATATATTCGCATACCTGGTGTTTGTAGAATTTATTTGATTGTCTAGACTCGTTGATTCCAACTTCGTGACTTTTGTTTACATAAGTGATTTCATGTCTATTTGTTTGGTTGAATCCGCTTTCAACCTGGGCGCTTACGCTTCTCCTCTGATTGTTGTTATCTCTCTAGTCGCATTATAACTTGTAATGGTATTCCAATAGTCTCCACAAACGTAATTTTATACAAATCACATACACAGTATTAAGGATGCTACAGAGGTGAATGTGCACAGAAAACTAACCCTCTCTTTTTTTCATTTCTTTGATAGTCGACCCTTTACATTGTGCTTTGTCCCTCTTTTTAAGAACAGTGTTCTCAAACTGTCACTAACTGTTGTTAGTTATGTTCAATTGGTTACATCAGTTATTCTTCATAAAGAACTTTTCATTGTCATTTAGCATATATTTTTTTATCTTTTTACAAAAGTAAATTAATTGTCTAGAAACAATGACACTAACTAATTCCTGCTGTTCCTAATTACGTTTCGCTAAATTAACTTAGGTAACTTAATAAAAGAAAAAAAACAAGTACGCTATCCATTCAGTGAATTAACTCTTTCGTCCCCTTCAAAGACCATACCGCCTTCATTTTGTCTTTGTCCTGTCAGCGAGATGCTCCTGCATCAGTTAGATGAGCTGAGTGCGCAATATGGAATTTTAACCGTTCATTTATTTTTATGAATCTCGAGGCAAATAAAAATGAAGGGGGTTTAATTCTTAGTGCAAGGTGGGCCATTTGTTGACTTTGCAGGGGGAAGAGGTAGTATAGGCTTGTGGGGAGAAATTGATATAAAGTCGAAAACTTTATATTAATAGGGTTTTGTGAAGTGTTGACACGGTGAATTTTCGCTAAACCAGCAAGGGGAACTAACCTGATTGCAGACGCCAATTAGATCCACTTTCGTTTGAAGTTGCTAGTTCCAACATGTTTTAAGGATCCCGTAAACTGTTATAGATGTTGAAATATTGCTTCTTGGAGGAAGACTTCAATTAAATCAACAAATGAAATGGCTAACCTATATGTATCAAATCCTATCTACACTAATTCTAACTACTTATGCTAGTCCTAACTATTCTAATCTATCATGCAGGAGCATAACAAAAGAGATTAAACATCATGCATAGATTCCAAGTCCAAATGAATCAAAAACTGAGTTCACAGATGAACAAGGTTGTATTAAAGCTTAATTTCAATCTAATTACTCACACAAGAATGCACATTCTTGTTCCTACAATTAAACTTGTAACTGATGTTTAACATAGTTTCAAATCAGGGACTGCTCATGAATTAACTATGATAAATAATTACATTCAAATAACCAAGGCTAGTCATAAGGTGTATCGTTATCAATATGCACAAAACAAAACACATTTATATTTATGCCAACAAAAACACCCTGATTCCAAACACATGAAAGAAGAGGAAAATGAAAAAGGCTCCTGCTTGACCCAAACAATATTCTTTATTAGCACAATAAATCAAAAGTTGTTCTGCCCAAAAAAAAGTCATCCCCTCATCTCCGGAGGTAATACTTATGCAGAAGGAACTGACCCTTGGTCTTCCCCTCACTTTTCACCTCCCCTCTCTTTTAAATATACAAATCAAAATATACAGACATAGAACAATCAGTGTAACCGATGACACGTTGAGGTTACATTTTCTGGAGCGTTCTACTTCCTAGGGGAGAATGAATGGATGCTGATGGAAAGGAGAATGGTCGTGTGTAATCTCTTCATGATGAAACCCAGGACAACTTCACTTTTGGAATACATAGGCAACGCGTGGAAAACCCAACCGAGAACGCCTAAGGCTGGATCTTTAAATAGAACACACCCGCATATATGAACTCTTCAGATCCGCTCATGCATCTTTTAATCCTCGCTTGTAGAGATAATTAACATTAGCTTTATGATTATGAAACATATGATAGAAATGCCTAAGAAAAAATCTTGGCCTCATTTATAAAATGATAAGGCGTATTGAAATCAAAAGGAGAGAGTGTGAAAGAATCAGCCCCTGGTTCAGCTAAGGTTGTGATGTGATCGAGTCACAATTGCACATCGCAACAGGAAATCACATGCAACCTCACCCCTATCGGATTTTTCTTTGAAAACCCGGACCACAACATTTTATCGGAATACACGGGAAAACCCACAGCCAAACCATAAGGCCGGACTTCAAATCCTATACACCCGGATCTATAGTTATTGTTGGGTTCGCCATATAGTATCGCACCTTATGTATAAGTGTTGGAATCTGCTGATTTCAATTTGGGATTGGGGAAGCGGACCTGAAAATATATGTATTATGCTTGATAATCCTGGTGGGTCCGCCATTTGCGGAAAATTGAAGCTTGGGCTTTGGTTCTTAGCAAAGTGCGATTGTGATTTGCGATTGGAGGCCTGATCCCATCGCATTTATTCATGAGAGATAGGCCTTGCCCTTGATCAATGTGACTTGTGATATATAATAAAGGTATTCAATGAGGATGTGCGGAGATGTTAAGTTATGCGTGCTTTGCAAAGAATTTATGTTATAAAAGAGTTATAATAGGAATAAAGATGCGATGGAAGGTTTTGAGGGGTAAAGAGTGGGGGTGGTTATATGTGTGGGCATAAGGTACCATGAAGGTTTATGAGGATTGAAAGAGTCCCGATGAAGGATATGAATGAAGGGCTAGAATGGGTTATAAATGAATCATGCTGCAAAGATTTATTCAAGGGGGTGTTGACCATTAAGAATTGAAGATTTGACTCAGCACAGACTTAAAATCCCTGAGATAAAAACAAATCATTCAGAGAAGTGAAAGATCAAACTTCTAGGGGACCCATTCAGATTTGGTACCAGAGCATGTTTTAATAGGGTGGTGGTTGTGGCCACAACACGAAGTAAGGGGTAAAAAAGAGGGATTACAGATATATATATATATATATATATATAATATATATATATATATATATATATATATATATATATAATATATATATATAATATATATATATATATATATTATTTTTTACTTTATGGCATTATCGCACATTCACAAGGGAACATTCTTCATGATGGTTTATATAAACCCATAGTTACATTGTGTTTCGACAAGAGCTGATTTATCTCTGTTTTAACAATTACTCCCTTTGTGTAAATGATTTCTGCTGCTCTGTTGCTGTATGGAATCTTCTATTGAGGAAAACCATTTGAATACATTTCTTGAGAATCTGGAACAAACAGGTTTTTAACTAGTATAAAAATTGTTTGTCCATGTCTTATATGATCACTTGCAAAAATAAACCAGTAGTTAATGAAAACGGAGTTTCCAAAGGGATGTAAAAATGGACTTTAGGGAACTAGGAAATCTGTGGATTGAGTCCGAACTTTGGAGGTTTTGATTCTGCGTTGGCAATGGTATTCCAAGTTTATGTATTTCCAATAGAGGTAAGGTAATGGTGGAATCTCTTTTTGTGGAAACTCTATAATCTTTTACATTGTGCAGGGGTAGATTAGTAGTTTACTGCACATCAATGGATGATAGGGCTTTTGGGGATACACATTGTAGCAGTTAGAGGAGGCTTTTGGGCAGGAGGTGACAGCTGGAGGTTGCTCTTTTGAGGGGGCTGCCGTGGAACAAGAGGTGGTTTTGGACGAGAAGAGAAGTTGAAGGAAGAGCGCTATGGTGGATTATCGCGTGGATCAAAAGTGTTAAACAATTTTTTACCGAGGGACGCGATATGATGTGGGGCTGCCATGTAGCGAAAAGGCGAGCGGGGAAAACCACCCATATCGTGTGCTTTTTAAGTGTTAAACATTGGGAAGTGGGAATAAGATATGGATTGTTGATCGTCAGATCTAAATGGGGAGATCAGATGGTGAATGGATTTTAGAGGTTCTAATAGGTGGGACTAAAATATTTTTAATGCGGATGGGTTAGATGTATATGCGACGTAGGGTGATTGAATTTAATTTGAAACTATTAATATGAAAGGGGTATTGGGTAAATAGGATAACGGGATGTTAGGGATAACGGGATGATAAAATACACTAAGAAATAGTGTTTAAACTAATATCAAGGAGGATTTTTCAATGGGGCCTGATACATGTTAAATATATAAATTTAGGATAAGGGGGTTTTAGTGGGTTAAAATGAAAATGGGAATTAGTAAAGTGGGAAAAGATTTTTTACAAGGGAAATATTTTAGAATAAGGGAAAATGATGAGGGAAGTGATTTTTGGAATTAGGAAGCAGAAATTAGTAAGATATTAATGATAAGAAACAAACCAATTGCTGCCTTCCATACCTTGTGCATACTGCTTCTGCCTACCCATCATTTACCGTAACATGTTTTCTTCATTTATTGGGTGCATTTGAGCTTGCTGACTCTCTTATTTTTCTTTGATAATCAAACGATCTTATTCTAATCTTATAACGCCCAATGGCTCAAATTAAAACGATGAGCTCATTATTATTCTCTACCTAACTACTGATCTACCAAGATTAAACAGTTTGGCTAGATCATTATTCTTTATCTATCAGCATAATAAAGCATGAATGAATCAAGTTTAAACTATTTGACCATCATGGATTGTGGAATTTTAACAAGATGCACCCAAGTTTATTTACAAAAAGTAAACTAAGAGTAGTGGCATTTGAATGTGCACACTTTCATGATCTATTTTTACCTCTTTTTGGTGGGGTTTAGATTTTATTTTCTTTTTTATTATTTTCTTTTAGCGTTTTGATTTTTCTTTTAGGACCTACCCTCTTTTCATTTTTTAATATGGGAAAACATTTGCAGAAAAGTAAAGGTATGTACAATATTACAAGACTTAACATAGTCAATTCAAAATTATGACCCTTATTATTATAGGAACCTAACAATGGCTCCACTTGGGGATGGCATCTCCTTGTGAGATGTCAAGAACATTGTCGACTAGCAGTCTGATTGATTGGGCTGATCCCAAGCTTGCACATGCTTTGTTATATAATCTTTGTGACTAAAAATCTTGAACTGAAACCTTAAAATTTTCTACAAACTGAAATTTGACACATGCTGCATTGAAATTTGATCTGAAATCAACTTGCTGCTGAAAAACTGAATTTAATCAAACTGAAATCCTACCTACTTACTCTAATCGGTTTTCCAACTGCTAGTTAGGCAAAATGAAACAACCAATTCAACCATTCAAGCATCATATACATTGGTGGATTTTTCTACTTGTGGTTGTTTGTGATGAAAATTGAAGTTCTACAACCCAATATAACCTTGTCAACAAATGAGAAGATAAGGAAATACTTGATTTCCTTTGTTGACTCTAAAAACTATACAAAAGGATCTTCCAAAATATATACACTATTGTTCAACCGATTTAAGCAACTATACAGTTGTTCTAGATGGCCTCCATGCCATGAAATTGAAATGTCATTTTTATCTTTATCCCACTACAGATTTTCAGACAAGCTTTGTGACAATATTTCTACTGATTGAAATGTTTGACCAATGAAACCTTTATAATCTTGATTCTGAATCACATAGTTAGTTAATGGAGAAAAATTATGATTGCATTCATTATCCAACATATTAGCTATTGGATCATAAAAAACTTGGAAGGATTGTTGCAACTTATTGCATATAGGTTTGAATGGAAATTCATATATTTATACAAGCTGCTCATGCTTTTCTTTAGAGATTTTATACCACAATTCCTTTAAAAACTGAAATGATTCAAAACATAGTGATATAGAACTTTCCTGTATCATTTGATTAGGTGTTTCAATGAAATTTGATAACTGTAGCTATGAAACTGAAGAATCTTGATCAAGAGTTTCATTGTCTTCTTTGTTATCAATAACAATACCAAAAGACTGTTGGTTTTTTATTGCTTTAAAGTTTTCTCTGATGAACTAAAATGAAGCAAAACAAAGAGGAAAAGAGCCGTCACTTATTTCCAAATTTTTAGCACTTTCGTCCTCACTTTCATAGCTAATATGAATAAGCTGATCACTGTTTTCAAGCTACTGAAACTGAATTTCCTTATTTCCCAAACTAGCTTCTGATTGCTCTGATAAGTTAGCTTGAAATCGGAGAACATAATTATTATCATACTGATCATACTTAGGCAAATCATTAAAAGAAGGAATTCCATCAAACATGCACATTATATTAGTAGATTCCTCTTCCACATGTTGATCTATAAATCCATTTTCTGATCTATGGTAGTTGGAATTAGCAGGAATTTGTTCATGGATATCAACCTCTTCTTTTTCTGAAATAAATAGGTCATGGTAATTTTGCACAAAGAAATTATCTTGCATGGTGATCTTCTGTATCATTTCCTCTATTTTTCTTACCAAAATATCGAGTTTTACCTCTGCAATGTTGTTCTTCTCTACTTCTTCTTTCAACTTTTCCTTTTTAATCATCAAATGAGCTTCTACATCTACTGCAATGTTTTGCATCTTTTCAAGAGTTGTTGGGTTTCTTTCTCTTAACTGAAAATCTATTTCTGGATCAAATACTTTTGGATAATGCAAGAGAGCTGAATTAGGAGGAGGTCTTATATTTGCTAGCATTGAATAATAAACTTGATTAAATCTATCAGAAAATTGTTGTATTGTTTCATTTGGTTGTCTTTTTAACTGATTATATTCTTCTATAATCACAAAAATATTAACTTTGATTATCCATCTATCAAAGAAAATTTTGAAAAACTGTTGGAAAACTGAGATGCTTGCAATAGGTAGATTCTTGAACCAAATCTTTACTCTAATTTGCAAAGAAAGAGAAAAAGAGACTGGTTCTAACATCATCTTGATCAATCTCAAATAATTCCATATAATTCTCAAAACCTTGAATATGTTTTTGGGCAGTGATGTTACCATTCTCTCCATCAAACTTAGGGAGATATTTGTAATAATTGTTAAGGAAATCATGGAGTATAGGAGGTAGGATGAGTGGCTTATACCTATCTGGAACTTTACATGGTACAAGAATATGTATAGGAATTTTAAGATCAATCTTGATTATTTGAGGCTTCTCAATCAGAAAATGATCATCATAAGATTCAGAAAAAAGTTGCTCACATGGATAAGGAGAATATATATTTACAATATTCAAAAGAAAATAATCAAAAATTAATCTAAGATCTTCTCTAAAATAAAATATACATTGAAAAACCTTCTTGATGATTTTCATGTTGCTTGTACTATTGACAGTGGATATGGCGTAGTAATAGTAAAAATGAACATTTAATACAGGAAAAGGGGGAGATGAAGTTATGAAGTTTCAGAATTTCACATTTTGTACATGGATTCTATGAAGACAAGTCATGCATATACACGCGTTTTGAGCCGAACAATCGTGTATGTTTTTCTTTGATGAGGAAATGTGGGACAAAATCAGGAAAATGCTCTAATATAGTTCAGACAATTATTATTTGGCTTTCATGTTCTAATGGTTCATGGTTACAGTCTTTTGATGCTATTTAGAAGTGGTTTTGGCCTTTATAAGTTGTTTATGCCTTAATCGATGACTAATTAATGAAGATACTTTGATGTTATTACTGATATATGAAATTATATGATCGTATTCGACATTGAACAGTTGGCAGAGGTTTAGGGGGAGCATTTTCTATGCTTCTAATAGTGCATTGTTGGAATTATATTTGCTTTAGAATTCCTTGGTACATAATGATTCTTATCAATGGTAATGATGCTTATATTTCTCAAGTTCTTGAATGATTATGCATGAGTTGTGGAAAGAACATGTAGATCTTGTTATCTCATGCTATGATTATTTGATGATAATGTTGTTATCATGGGATGAGTAGTTGATAATGATATCTACTTGTGTTTAATATTAGTGAAATAAGTTCTTTATGAAGTGGTGTTGGTGTGATAATTCTTCTTGTATGAATAATTTGGCCCAAGGGAATGATGTTGCTAAGACATGGTTATTGATATGCTACTGCTACATTTGTTGGATGATACTTGGAAACATGGCATATTTTGATGGTGTTGAAGAATGATGCTACACTACCCTATCTTACTTTATGATGATATGATTGGTTCTCACTTATGTTGTTGTTGTTTCATACTTGGTCATAGGTTTATGATATTGAAGCTACATTGTCCTATCTTGCATGTTGACGATGAGTTGTTGCTGTCAGATGATTATGGTGCATATCCTATATGGTGTATGACAGTTTTTGATGACTACCGTGGTCTTATAGAGGTCTTTGGTCTTGGTTACAAATTTTGTATCTATCATTTGATGAAAAGGTCATGTAAATACCTATGATGTAATCATTGTAAAATTTAGTCATGTATGGACTATTGTGGTTAAGTATTTTTGGGCATGTGATATAATTTGTAACCCTATTGTGATTGGGTGGTTGATGTAATAATGAAGTCAAATATGTAACCCCACTATGACTGGGTGATTAAATTAATGTTGAATCAAATATGTAACCCCATTGTGCTACATAATTGATGTAAGCATGAGTCATTGATGATAGGAAAGGTCATGTATGGTTGAGTTATAGGGTCATGTACTTCATTATACATCCTTTAGATTTTTCAGCATGTACGTAGGGGGAGCATGGTCAGTATTTTGTGTTCATACTCAATAATTCAGATCTAAAATGCCTTTATTCAACATTTGTTAGCCATTTTCCCTTGATGTCAAAGGGGGATAGTAGCTTGGTGTTTGAAAATCTTGGTGGTTAGCTTGATGTGTTTTATAGGTATCTACAGGTAGTCTAACGAAATCTAGGGGAAGATCGTTGGAATGATGACTAATGTTTTTTCCTTTATGGAAACCTACTTGATGTGTTGTCTTTTTTTATGAACATGTCAATAGGATATGACTACATGTGAAAAAAAAGGAATATCAGTTCAGAGACAAAGGAATGATAAATATGAATTTTCAAGAAGTATACACGGGTTCTGTGAAGAAAAGCCACAAACACACGTGGGTATGAAGAAGGAAAGGTGCGTAAAATTTCCGCACTATTGTATTCTAAATTCCAAGGGTCTCTACCATGGTATTGACCTATGGTATTTATCCCAAAAACATATATTTTATCTCGTCTAAGAATACCATTGGCATTAGTATGGTTTTAACCTATGGTATTGTCTAAGGGCTAAGCTATATAAGGAGATGAAGATCAAAGTACTAATAGTGTGCAAGTGATGAATATTTCATGAATAGCTAGATCTGAAGAAAGTGTGCATGTAATGGGCTATTATTGACTCATTTGATAGAAAACTAAGTATGTACCCACGAACTTGATGATGGATCAGATCTAATAGATTTGAGATGACAATTTTGATTATGGGTTGATTTGATCAGTGATGATAGTGTCTTGACGTGTGCTTTTCCCGTGTATGTCAAGATTTGGGTATGTTTGAAGTTTTGTGATGTAGCCAAGGTTTGTACCTGTAATTACAGATTTGTACGCAAGTTTGATAACCTAAAAGGTGCATACACAAGTGAGTTTAATACTGGTAAGCTGCATATATATTCATATCTATACGCGGGTTTGTTTCCTGAAAATCACATATACACACAAAAATGTTTTGAGGAAAGCGCATATATAAACAAGGTTTTTTCTTAAATAGATGTTCGACCAGTTTAATCAATATTGTTGTGTCTCTGTTGTATATCAATGAAGTCTTACTTGATGATCTAGGCTTAATAGTGATGTTTTGATTGAGGATTGATTCTTTGAAGAATGATGAAGCTACTAGTTTTTTGTGATTGAAGACCAATGATGGTTCTGTGATTATTTCATAATGATGTAGTGGATCTGTGTATGATTCTGTATTTATTTCAGAGTAATAGTGGTTCAGTTTCAATGTTCAATGTTTTGAGATCTATACACGAGTATGCTTCATGGAAGTCATGTATACATGCATGTTTTCTATAGTAAAGTAGCATATATATTCTTATATTTCATTAATTAGGGCGTTCAGTTGATTTAGTAAGTTGATGTAGTATTTGGATTCAGTATTAGTACTTTGGTTATGGTGATCTAACTTCTTTGGTTGTTTGAGGATAAGTTGATTGATTTGGGCTTCATTTTATTCAGTGATTAGTTGATTCAGTTGATTTATGATTGGTTGATTCAGTTGGTTCAATGCTTGAGTTACACTGATCAATTTTCAATTTTGATATTTGGTATTGGGCTTAAATGATGGTCGTGGGTCTAGTCTGAAAATTTTGATGAAACTTGGCCTATAGTTGTGATGTGTTCTATCAGGTGGATCCAGTATGAAAAGTTATGAAATGTGGCCCACGAAGGTGTTGAGGGTTGGAGTCTTCAGTGGGGGAGTTGAAGCTTCCTTCTCGTGGTAGTGAAATCAGATAAGGGGGTTGGAGCTCCCTTCTAATAGGTGTTCATAACAAGATCATGGGGTTGAAGCTCCTTTCCAGTAGGTGCTGGAGAATGAGAGAAGGTTGTAGCCTTCTGCAGGGGGGTTCTCGCGTGTTGGTATGAATCTTTACTAGTACAAGATTGTAAGAAGTTTTTCTTTATAATAAAAAGAAGACAAAAACAAAAACAACAGTGGTTTTTTCCCACATTGTTTTCCCCCTAAAAATCCTGGTGTTCATGTGTATTGATGTGTTTCTTATGTGTGAAGGTTTATTTTGTTCTTATTACACATGGTTACTGTTTAATTAATATTTAATGAGGTACTGATACACTGGCTCAAGTTAAACAGATGATGAATTAAATGAAAAATAAGTTTACTAGATATACGCCAGCTGTCTGCATAATAGTCCTATACATACGTGGGTTCCCTTCAGTAAAGTCGCATACAGAAATCTTGATATCAAAATTTAAAATTTTAATGATTTTTGAATACCAATTGACACCCCCCCTCAGTATTTTTCCCAACAACATCATTTGATTTAGCTTGCGCAGTCACATTAATGTTCTCTTCACACACCAGGGTAGACAAACTATTGGAAGGATTTAAGAAAGGCCCCTCATTGTCCCCTTGCGGAGGTGGAGGAGATTGTGAAACCATTTGTTGTTGAGGTTTTGCAAGAAATTGATTAGTTAAAACAACAGGTTTTTGAGTATATTTTGGTGGTGCAAGCAGCCTATGAATTTCATCCATATGAGGGCACTCACGAGTTAAATATTCGACTTGAATTTTTTTACAGGGGAACTTAATATTTTGATGATGCTCACTAGTTCCCCCTCCCTGATTCTAAGGATTTGGTTGAGATTCCTGCATAGTTTGATTTTTTTTTGTTTATTTTTTTTGTTCTTAGATGTTGTGGATTTCACTGTAAGAACATCAGTGGACTCCTCTGAAGATGGGGCTTTAGAAGAGCCAAATGCACTTGTTAGGGCTTGCAATGTAACAATTAATTGCCCAAGTTGAGCAGGAAGTTGGCTTATGGAATAGGAAATGAACCCAATCACACCATCAGCGTGTGGGTTAGGAGTAGGTTTCAGTGGGTTAATGGAAGGCCTAGGAGCATTGGACAATACTTCATAAATCATACCCGACTGTGAATAAATAAAATCCAGTTGTTCGGTAGCTAAGGTAGCTAAGGTAGCTTGATCCTCAGTCTACAAGAGGCCCGAGGGCCGAGGGTGGGCAACGAAGGGAGGTGAGGGAGGAGGGGGGTTTTAATTGTTTTAGTTTATAAAAAAAAATTAATTG
>APFE030513813.1:61359-119675 GCA_000404065.3 Pinus taeda
CAATTTGATAGCTGGTTTTTTTTTTTTTTTGCAATGTATCAAGTTGTTTTAGACTAAGATTTCAAAATCACTATACATTTAGCATTTAAAAAAATTACTCTTGGTATAATAACTCTTTTATTCAGGTGTTCATTTTTAAAGTTTTTTTAGTCATGAAAATTTTCCATATGTCATGCTTGAAATATTTTTAAAATTTAAGATTGCTTTGTAGTCATAATCTTTGGTTTTAATTCCATGGTTAAAAAATTTTCAAGATTTTAGTGTTTTTCTAAGTCGTGATGTTTTATCTTTAATGTTATAGTTGAAAACAGTTATAGATATTTTTTCTTAGCACCATGCTTGGAAATTGTGGCAATTTAAAGGTTTTTCAAAGAAGCTATATTTTAAATTTAATTTCATTCTTAAAAATCATTAATTTTAAGGTTTTTCAAAGACATGATATTTTATCGTTAATTTCATGCTTGAAAATCATTAGAAATTTAAATTTTTTCAAAGTCACGATATTTTATTTTTAACGTTATTATTAAAAAATGTTGAAATGTACTCTAAAAAAAAGACGTTATTCCAGCATCAACATCTTTCAATTTCAAAGTGTTTTTTGCACCAAACTAAATGGCTTTTATTTTTTTTACTGTTATTTTAAAAAAATATTGAAAAATTACTCTGAAAAAAATGGTGATGCCGAATCAACAATTTTTATTTTTGGGTTGTTTTTTCATGTTTTTTGGGGATTTTTGAGCTCGAATACCCATTTTGAGGTAATAGTTCCTGATTGATCGGTAACTATGTAAAAGGCTTCTTGCACACTGCTAGTAGCGAAACAATGTTTGCGCTGATGAAGTGACTCTGCTGGGGTACTGTCCAAGCCTGTTGGTAGTTGAGCAACACCATAAATGAAAAATCATACTTTGAATATCACAAAATCACCATGCACATTACCCTTTCCCAGGTTGAAACAATTATGATATGGTGTATCTTTTGTATGTGCTCAACCAAGTAGAGAAAAATTGAGATGTTATGTATAAAACTCGGTTGAAAGGGGGAAATTAAGGCAATCAATACTTCTTGAAGATCTAACTCTTAAACAAAAGGTATTACAGGATAGAGAAGTTGAAGTCCACCCATTGTATCGCCAAGTGTTGTCTCTGCTACAACACCCTCCAAAATTTCACTACATTCGAATTTTGGAGCTTAGTATCACCATCATACCTAGTGTTGCTTTCATATTAAAATGTCATATCATGTTTTTCTATGTGTTTCAAGTGTCTTTGAATGGACCCAAGTGTCTTCACATTAATTAGAGTACCTTTAAGTTCATTTAATAATCATATCATCTTTGTTGTCGTAAAACGACACTTTGAGTTGCAGTCGCACACACTTCACTCTTTGTGCTTAAGGAATCTGTACAAAGCGTCATTTTTATGTATATTTATAATTTCTCAAGTTTGTCTAAGTTTTTTCGATGATTTGGGATGCATTTCACGTGGTTTTATAAACTCATGATGTTCGCCCTCACCCTGTATATCAAGCTTAGACAAATCTTTGGCTTCAAGGCAAATCCATTGAGGCCAAGAGCACATGAGCTCACTTTGAAGACTTGATGGGGAATCCATCATTGTTCGAAAGTGCTCCATATGCCCTCCAAGAGAGCAAGGAGTACTCCTTAAGTCTCTGTCCCCTTCCTTATTCCAAAATGTTCCCTTCAAGGGACTAATTCTTCCTTTGAATCAATGAAGTGCACCCTCCTTGAGTGCATAGGCACACCTTGAAGGCCTTAAGCTTCACCCTTCAACCTTCCCCAATGTGTCATGCTCCCTCTAGACCCTTTGAGCACATGAGCACATTTCTAAGGAAGGAATGTTCTCCCTTCAACCTTCAAACTTATGACATGCACCCTCCTGGGCCTCTTGAGCACATGTGTGCAACCCATAGGCTTGAAGCTTTCATCCTTCAGCCTTTAGCAGTGTTTCTTTCACCTTGCATCTCTCCCTTGAGTGCACAATGCAAAAGGGAAGCTCGAAGCCTTCCCCTCCATCCTTCAGACTTACACCATGCACCTTAACTTGAATGTATCCCTCCCTTTAGCACATGAGTGTATATCGAAGTGTTATAGATCTGATCTGAAAACATATGAAAATAATACCAATATACCTAATAACTGCAAATAATCACCAAAAATAACAAGATCTGAATATAGATAGAAATGCTTCTCTATATTAATCAAACCCTTAAGGTAGGGCAACACCATACATTCACTCCTTAAGGAAGGAGAACACTCCACAAGCCATATGCCTATTCATACAATAATTCCTTGACATCTCTTAATGTGGAGTCTCTAGCCTCTATATAGGCCTCATACATATAATACAATGGGTCATTACCATGGTTCGCTCATTACATTATTACTAACTACTTGTGGTCCCTTACATGATACAGGTTAACCACCTTATTTATTACTATGGCCCATCCCATTATTACATTATTCCCTTGGGTACCTCCCTTTGTACCTGATATTATCCCCCTAGGTATACTACATTCCACCCGCTGTAACATGTTTCGTCCCCGAAACATGGGAAGAACACAAATAATAAGATTTGCTCAAAAGAGTAATCCACTAGTACTATGCACATGCATCTAGCCACCCAAGAGAAAGGTGAACTCTCGATCTAGTTGGTGCCTCACTTGCTTGAGATGGAAGTTGATCCTCGTAGATCTTCTATGTTGATGTATAGTAGGTGGATCTTCGCTCCTCTCTATCTGTCATTCGGGGGTTGTTGTCCTTGTGGGTAATTAGTTGCCATCTTGTTGGTTGTTTTCTTGCGGGGTGATGTGGGTGATGATATGTTGAAGTTTTAACACACGATGTATTTTTCTTTAATTCACCCCTTACTGGAGCCTGACTGCTATCTAGTGCATGTTTTGGTGCCTGCTGTGGTGTCTTATCTTCCAATATTACTTCAACCATTGAGCCCTCATTTGATGTGTTAGCCCTTGTAACCTTTTCTGCTTCAGCCTTTGTTTGTGTTTAATTGTCGACTAGCAACTGCTCATCATCTGATGTGTAAGTGTCATTAGAGCTTTGTGCATCTACCTCCATAATCTCTGCTTGGGTCTTAATGGAAATATCCTACAATGTAATTTTCTTCTTTTTATACCAAATCTTCAGGAATTTCTTCTGCACATAAATATTGATAGTACCCACGGATTCCATCCAAGGATATCCCAAAACAACATCCATGTTATCCATATCTGAAGTATTAAAATTACCATGCAACACATACTTATCCATAGGAAACTTCAAATCCTTATAAACTTGAATATCCTCATCATCAACTTGTGTGTTTTCAATGTGTTTTGCTAGCACTTGTAATTTTTTTGCCGAGTTGACATTTATGAGATTCTGCTTGCAACTCAGATTTATAGAAACAATTATTTTCTCCTTCTCAATCAATCCATGAAATTGCAATAAGGAGAAACCAGTGGAAAATAACTCCTTACGTGTCTCATTCTTTTTTCTAGCACGAGATCATTTGTCCATAAGGAGTTTTTCAAATTCTTCATCCAAAAATTTGGACAGCTGTTTGATGCCAGGTGAGTTCCACCATATGGCAGCCTCTTCTTTCAAATTAAGCCATAAGAAAATTTTCAAATATTTCGGATGATTTTTCTTAAAATATTTTATGAATTATTCAACAGTAGGACCATTATCTTTCCGTGTAAAAAAAAGAACCACCATGAAGAGGGTTATGAAAAAAATTCACTTGGCAAAAATTTGAAATGGCCACAATTCCGTCAATATTGCTTAGAATCCCCATTATGACCTATTTTTGAAAATGGAACAACCATTCTGCATCTTTTTATGTGGTGGAAATCCCAATCTAGGCACTCGAATTTCAGATTCAGACTGCAACTCTCCCGCAATCACAAAAAATTCTAAAAAAATAGCTGATTTTAAATCAGCGATATCTCCCTCCTCCAGACTCTGATTCGACTGAATGTTTTTTTGAAATCGGGTATTTTTACACAAAGAATCCAGATCTAGAATTAGATTTTATAGATTTTTCCCCAAAACATATAGATCTGTGCCTCAAATTTGCTACCCCGAAAAAATGTCTGCAACACCACTGATTTTTAGATCAGCGATATCTCCTTCATCCAGACTCCGATTTGCCCTATTTTTTTTATTATCCGGTAATTTTTCATAAATAATCTAGATATGTAATTAGATTTTGTATATTTTTCCCCAAAATGTATATATATGATCTGCAAACTCGCCACCCCAGAAAGTTCCTACAAAAAATTAAAAAAAATTCTCCACTTTTGCCCAAGAAAGTGCTATGATACCACTTGTTATGGATCTTGTCCAAAAATAGATAGAAATGATTCTCTTTATTAATCAAACCCTTAAGGTAGGAAAACACCATACATTCACTCCTTATGGAAGGAGAACACTCCACAAGCCATATGCCTATTCATACAATAATCCTTGACATCCCTCGATGTGGAGTCTCTAGCCTCTATATAAGCCTCATACATACAATACCATGGGTTGTTCCCATGGTTCCCTCAATACCATCTATATAACACTATGGGCCCATTAAGTTATTACTAACTACTTGTGGTCCCTTAAATGATATAAGTTAACCACCTTATTTATTACTATGGTCCATCCGATTGTTATTCCATTGGGTAGCTCCCTTTGTACCCCATATTATCCCCCCTAGCTATACTACACGAAGCTTACCCTCTTCGACCCTTCAACCTTTAAAAGTGCACCAATGTGCCCAAAATATCATTTTACCCTTTTTGAGCACACTAAAAGGTCACGAACAAAAAATCTAGATAAAAAATGGTAGAGTAGGAAATTTTCAGGCTCATAGTTTCTTTTCATGAATGATTGAAGATACAATATTTCTAGAAACATCGTGGAAAGAACACATGAGGAAGATCGGGAATATAGAACAAACAAAGGAATCATCAAAATAAAGAAGAACACAATTGAATCTTGATGATCAAATCACCCTAAAGACTCCATTAGATAAAAAGACCCTTTGGAGGGTGAAGATACCAACGATTGAAGTTGCATGAAGAACAAAGATACAAGTGGAAGCCATGTCACCACTGGAGAAAGTCCATGTCATTAGTCACTATTAGTCATAGTCATTAAAGATAGTGACATGTCACATTCTCATCACACGATGATGTGGAATTCATGATGTATTGTTGTAATCATTGTAAATAAAAATAAGTGGAAGTCCAAGAGTCATGGAAGTTCAAAAGACATGTAATACCAAAAGTCATATGTAATTCCAAAATTCATTCGGAATTCCAAAGGTTGCAGAAGTCCAATGGTCACTAGAAGTTGGAATGTCAAGGGTCAAGAGGATGTGAAATGGCATTCCTCAAGTTATAAATAGATACTCAGTTCTCATGTAAAGGACTTTTAACCTTGGATTCTCCCACAAGGAATTAAAGAGACAAAGTTAGTACTTTTGGGGATTAAGTAGTGGCTCTAACGCTCCACCATTGGAGCTAGTGATGTTCATTGTATTTATATATCTTGGGACTTTTTATCAATATTGAATCCTTCCAGGCCAACACATTTTCACACATGTATTGTGAATGTTTCTAAGACTATTCTTTGAATTTTTATGGTTCACGTTTACTTTCATTTGTACTGGGATAATTGAACTATTTCAATGAATTTTATGCTTACTCATTGGAAATGTGTTGCTATGTTTATAATGATCATCACATCCTTGTGAACTATTACGCTTGATGTTAGACAAGCCTTTCTCTTTCACGTGTGTCTCCATTAGGGTAGTACTATTACTTCTATATTAGAGGCTCACTTTATTTTCCCCTCTGTAGTAAGAGAACCTTAATTCATCTGTAATTGATCATTCACAAGGCACACTCACTTACTTATTCAAAAGGAAATTTTCACTTCTCTCTCACAGTGATAGCTAAAGCCAAGGCATATCTTTAAGTAAACAATAGTCAGACCATATTTCAGATGGGACTCCTACACCAAGCAGTGTGAGGTCTAGTTGGGGCCTTATACCAGGGAGATCCCCTGTATGTCGGTGCTATCTAGCACTGTCAACGGGACTATTACAAGAATTGAGTTAGAAGGGAAAGCCTACCTTACCCATGGGATGAAGTAGCCTACAACATCTAAAAATACATATCTTGTGAGCGGAGGCTTAGTGTTTTTTTATGCCTGTTAATTTAGGCTACATTATGAGTTCAGGTTCCAGACATAATTTCCTATCCCAACTAGACTTAGTATTCCCCATTTCCTTCTTTAGTCCTAATAGTGTAAATGAACCAAAGAGTGAGAGAAGGGAAGAATGAATTTATTGCTCATCATGGACTCATAAGGTTCATAGTCATGGATTCTTTGAGTCATATCAAGAACCATATGTCATGAGAAAAATTTGTATACATGAATAGGGAGGTCTTCATTGAAACTCAAGCCCAAGCTCTGCTAGAACATGAATAAGCCTTAAAACATGGCTCTATTGAAGAAGAGGCTGAAGAGGAGGAGGAGGAAGAAAAGGGAGAAGAAGTTGAATAAGAGAAAGAAGGAGAGAAACTAAAGACAAAGAAAGAAAACCTTGGGGAACCTTCTAACCATCAAAAGAAGAGAAAACAAGAACAACAAGTAAGCCTTTCAAAAGGAAGCATTGAACAAGAGGTGGTTTCCATCTTGGAAACCCTTAGTACACATTTCAATCTTAAAGGGAGGCAACCCAAGCAAGGTATATTGTACTTCAACAAGATAAGAAGTATTAGACTCAAATAGGGGAAGTCTCGACCTCCCACAACTACCCCAATCACCATTTAAGGATTATCTAATCACTAAGAGGGAGAGACAGAGAAGGGTAAAGGGAATATTGAATAAATTGCCTCCCTCACAGCTACGGGAAAGTAACCCCAAACCTTAGCAAGAATTCCAAACACTAGGGGAGATAAGATGAAATAACTACAATGAGAAACTACCATGGTAAAGGAAAACAGGGCAGTGCTATAGGAAGAAGAAAACTTTATACATTGTGAAAAAAATAGTGCTACATGAAAGTACGACAACACCTTAGGAGGGAGGAGAAGGACCATAGCAGCTACAAGATCCTAATCCTCAGCCATATCATGGCTCCTACTACAAATTTTATGAACATGGACAAATCATGCCCACCAAAATTGTATTCCCTATATTCCTTGAGCTAAAAAAAGAAAGAATTTGAACCCATTTATGGATGAAAACTACTAAATCCAAGGGCATTGAGTATGTGGGCCTCATGGAAGAAAGAATGAAGAATATGGGTGGAAAAATGGATGAATTGAGGCTAAGAGAGGCAACCATGAGGGAGCAATTACAAATGCAAAAAAAGAGATTAAAACAGTAGTTTTAGGTGAAAGAAGGACAACTTTCCACCATGGAAAGCATGGCCATGGAGGTGATCCAGGTGGATGTTGGTGGCCACCCACCTATCCCATTTGGATCCCAAAAACTGTTTCTTTTAGTTTTTCAGTTTCCTTAATTATAGCACAGGTTACTATTTTTAGCAGTTTTTCGAGTCCTAAACTTCCGGAGCTGTTTTGAGGCCCTAAATGAAGTTTTTTGGGAAATCTACCGCTAGCGATTTTTCTGTCAAAAAATCGTCTTTTTCATCATAGTCCTTGGAGAGATCTTTCCAACAGGCTATCATGTGCATCAAATGGTGATAAGACGACCAATTCGCGACCCCGCGAAGTTGATGTACCAACTTACCCAAAAAATGGGGTCCACAATTTGGCGTTTCATCTTCTAGGGATAGGTTTTGGGAAGGGTTTTCCATTGTTTCGCAACAATAAATAGGCTTTTGAGCCTCATTGTAACACAGTTCAGAATAGTTCAGAGGCATGTAGCCACCACATCTCTTCTCAGAGATAAGCTACCATCGCACTAGCTGGTTTATTTCTATTTCCGGTTGTAAGCATATTTTAGTATTTTCCATTAATGAAATGAAGTATTATTTCCGCTACATCTTTGTGTATATGGTTATCTTTGTATTTTTTTGAGTTCCTATTTAAATCCAAATCAGGAGGCCACCCAATGAAAAATCCCAAAAAAATGTATGCTATGTTCCTCAAAGAGCATTGAATTCAATTTTAAATCAAAACTATGGCACAATATGTGTCACCTCCCCTCTAGCACTGCAAGCAGTTTATTGAATTTTTTCACAAGGCTAGTGTGGGAGACTAGGGTAATATGGAAGAGTTTTACATGCACAACCTCATATTGATTGATATGGAATTTTGGGATCCAAATTCTAGGATGGGGCATGTGTAGCTGATGGAATAAGCCTCTTGTTTGACCCATGATGACGTAAGGGTTGAAGAAGAAGAAATGATGATATCCAAGGAGAATAATGAGGCCCTATGGATCAAAGTAGAGTTTATGGCTCCTCACCTTGCCATCGGTAACCACATGCTTATCTATGAGGATCCCAAATTGGCACCACTTTACATAGAGAGATATGATAAATTGATTATCCACTTTTAGTACATTTTTAGGATGATAGGGACCGAGGGATTATAGGCATGTCAGAAGATATGGAATTTATTTCCCAATACCTTGCAAATCACCGAATAGCACTCTTTAGAGAGATTGAGGAATGCCTTGGAGAAGACACCCTTGTATAAGAGGATAGTCCAAAGACTAAAGGCCAACTGGATTGGGCTCAAGTTCAAACCTCCTTTGGTTCTAGGGCTACAAGAAAGAAAGGATCACATTGAAGAGAAACAAGAGTGGGTAGAAATAGAAATAAAGTCAGGGTTCCATCCTCCAGAGGGAACTTCTTTAGAGATACCTTGGGATGTTATTGTAGCCACCAGGGCTATGCAAGAGATGGAACTAAATCGATAATTTTCTTAAAAGGTGATGATGCGCCTCATTAATATGTACATAATAAGGCCCATTTAGCCTTCCTTTAGCTTATATTTACATCTTTCCTTGCATCTAACAATATATTTTTTACTATAATGTGTATATTAGGAAGCCTAAAGGATGTTTGCCATATCTTGTCACCTAATTTGATTAATGTGTAGGAAAATAGTGCATTTACTATGAAAAGATAAATTGGAGGTAGTTAGAATATGTAGGAGGATTTTCCCCTACCTTTGATCACCTACAACTTGACTTTCTCGCTAAATTTAGTCACACACAGTTCAAAGATTCACTAACAACTCATGAAGTCAAGGATTATGAGTATCTTAGGGATCTAGATTCACCTTTCTAGGGATTTTGGACGTAAGAGACCCTCTTTCCAAGGAGGTTTCCCCTCAGTCATTTTGTATAAATAAGGGAGCCCAAGGGCTTAATAGGATTCAAATTTTTGGGAGTAGATAGACTCTTCTAAGAGCTAGGAGATCGAGCTTGTCATTTTCATTCCTTTTCATCATGTATTTAAGCAATGTTTTCTATTAATGAGGAGTTTGTTGTTATCTTCAATCTGAGCTTGTTTTAGAGGATTAAATCCCCTTGGTTTATGCCCAAACCCAGAGGCTCTAGTCTCTCTCATGTGTATTTTACCTACTGATTTTCTTTCCTTGTAGCATTTTCTTCCTTTCCTAGCAGAATTTGTTTATCAAAATTGGTTGTGTAGGCCTATCTGCCACCTCTCTTGTGGGAAGTGTGGTTGATTATAATGTATTGGAAAGCCAAAAATATATAGTTACTTTCTTTTTCAGTTGTTATTAGTATTATTCTTGCATCTCTATTTTCTGCAAACTAGTGATTGCTTTAGTAGTTTTCCTTGAGCACATGAAGTATAACCTCTTGTGGTTGTAGGTATTTTTCATATTTCCAAGTAGGTTGTCTTTAAATGAAATAGTTATATTCCCAATAAATTAACACAGTACCATCCATACTTCTTGATGTGCCTTATTAAGCCCATATTGATAGGTGGCATACATCCACTACAGGTACACCACCTTTGGTTGTTCCTACAAACTCACCATCAAGAGCTACGAGTGAATCTACCTCATAGACTATTTACTACATAGCCTTATAAGTTGCATCTCATGCCTTACACCCATGTGATATTTGCACAAGAACTTTCCATGTCTCATCCACATGTCAATTTCTTTAGATATTTGGGCATCTTAGTCTAGTGCAATACCCTTGCAAACAAATTAGGCAGAGATTCATCCCAATTAGGATGACTCTTTGGCTCCAAAGACACTAAAACTTTCCCAGTAATCTTATCTCATTCACCCTCAAGTGACTATCAGAGAGATAATCCTGCCCTGTGGGGATTATGACGTGCAACATCACATTCATTTCATTTCTTCTTCTATAGGAACTATGATTAAAGTCATCTTATCATCATTCCATGATGTCCATATTGCTTGACCCATTGTGATGGTTGCACCATCTATGACTACATGGAATCACCCCATCTATCCATTTTCAACATCTCTTGGTTCTACGATAAAAAGTACATAATCATTCCCCTAATTTTCAACTAACACTTCTAGATGCCAGCCCATACCTCATGAACCATCTCCTGAATTGTCACCTTTTGTGAACCTCTTTCATTATGACGAGGACATCCTAGAGGCCATGATAGAACCTGAATGTCCATGGGATGCCATGCATCATTGCTCTTTCTTGCGCCCAGAAAAATAGTTCACACCCACTAATGCATCAATTAACAACATTTGCACAGTAGAAACCAAATATTTTCTATCTATGGGCCATGTAGATTGGTTCAAAAACCCCATCCCCCTTCCTTACATATTTTAAGAAGGGAACATGTATGATATCTCACCCATTGTTAAGGTAGAAATCTCAACCAAGCCCAAAATCATCAAAGCAATCTCACTGGGGGCAACTTGTTCTCTAGAAGAAGTTGCCTCATGCAAAACCCTATTCCAAGGGTTTAGGGACATTTTTGCATGGTAATATTCCTAAATGATTGGAATCATCCTTATTATTGTAGAGAACCACATTGACATATGGAAAGTACAAATGAGGTGGAAATGTGGGCCCCACTTCCCTTTTATACACCATTTTTTTCCATTCTTCCATAGGCCCATATGGAAGCCTACGAGCTCCTTTCACCAAAAAGTTAGTGGCAATCGGATCATGACATTCTCATCTAAAACATGGTACACTCCTTTTAATTCATCAAAAGTTTTCATTTTTGGGACCATTTCACATTTAGAGTACACCAAGTGTGCCTTTCTATATTTTTTTGGATACATCTTCTTTAGTACTCTAGTATACATGTTTTTATATGAAGATTCTTTCACTTAAGGTATTGGCTTCTAAGTTGGAGGTCATCATCAACTTTCATATTAAACCTAGTCCTCTAGTGCACCAATCAATAATTAAGATATCACTCTTCACTAATATGATAGGTTTCCCTAAAAATGTTACATATCCCAACATCTTTTATGTGAAATTAACCAGAAGGTCCATCATATTGTCCATTTTTATCGTCACCTTGCACTCGCACTTGGTAAACGTTCACATTGGTTCATAGGTATTTTACCCACATGGAATACATTATTTTATAGCTCCCATTAATCTATTTGTATATAGGACCATTTTTTGAGGAATGAGAGCCATTTCATCCACATGACCATGAAGATAAGCCTCATTTCTCTCCTTCACTTGGCCTATGATCCATCTACATTTCATTAGACCATATGTGTTATCACCTTCATTTAATCCACCTCACACTTGACCTGTGAATTGGCCCCCCACCCTTTACAAATATGCACTTGGATCATGAAACATGTCATTATATTCTTAGAGAACATGTCTCCATGTTTGTACATCCAAAACCACTTTTAAATTATTTTGGCAAGTGTACAAATACTTTTTGGAAAAGGGTTCTCACTCATATTTTTGTGTCAATTACTTGGCGGTAGACCGTAGTCACCCTTGGTTGGAGCTCACTTTTATTCACCTCACACCCACATCACCGATCATCATTTTTTCACTCATCCATTGTGAAAGTTAGAACATACATATACCTCCTGTGGATGTCCTCCCAACCTAAGGGCCAATCCCTTTAATTTGTTTTTTTCACTATCGCCACTCACAATATTTCTCTAACCTCGAGAATTTTTCTGTATTCCTCATATATATTTTTAACCATCATTATTATTCCTTTCACCCATCATGTTACAACACTTCAGCTTCATATGGATTTCCTTGAATCATTTTCGGGCAATTGACACTTCTTTTTTTTTTGACATCAACACATCTTCTAGAATCTAAGCAATACCTTGGTTGCTCCCCACCTTTTTTGGGGAATTCTTGGGTGGAATAGTGGGAACCCTCATTTCCCATTAATTTCAGTAGTCCCCATGATGTTCAACACAAGCATAAGTTTTCACATTAGGGATGTATAATACTTTATGACCATTGCATTTATCTCATTTAGTCAAAGACCCATGTATCTGATCATACCTCATTCAACACTGCTTTATGTTTGATGCATGGGGACACCTAGTTTAGTTTACTTTCAGAGATTTCCCTAAGGGTGAACATAATTATCTTCTTCAACTAGTAACACATCAGCCACTTCAACGTTGTTTTGACAAGATTTTCATGTATGTTTGTATCATTTTATTCATAGTCATCATAACAAGCATGAGATATTCCCAAATCATATAAACACTTTTGTATAAATATTTCTTCAGAGCATGGTTTTATTTTAGTTCTCAATCAAGGTCATTTCACCTAATCATATCCACAAAAAGTTTCTCTCTCTCAGGAAGTTAGTAAGACTCATTGTCAAAACAACAAAACATGATGTATTTTGGCTATATGCTTGATCCTAACCTCACACATCACGAGGAAACTATTATTATGAAAAAATGGTACAATAATTTGTACATAATAGAAGGCACTTAGAGTCAATAAGAAGCATGTACCAAGGACACATTTTGAGGTTGAAACATTATGAAAAGAAAAAATCAAAAGGATTTCCTAAAGTCGACTTAAAAAACAACCCCCATTGGTGTTCCAAAGACATTTAATTTCACCCTCGTGTTTTTTTCTTTGATCACTGCTAGGGTCTCGAGAAGCCTAGTTAGCATCTTGAGAGACACACTTTCTTCAAAAGAACTGAACCTCTTGACATGATGGGATTACCATTCGAGGCTTAAGCCTAAAGAAGCGTTAATTTTAGGAGGATGCTAGCTCTCGTCTCATTTATGAGCCAAAGAACCTCATTGATGAACCAAAGGAGGGAGATAGTGTTTAAAAATTATATAAATGCAAGAGCATGGACATCCAAGAAGAATAAGTCTTGCATTTTTATGCTACCAAAAGTTCTCCAAAGAAGTCAAGCATACCAAGGCTAGGAGAATACCACCATTTTAGAGAGTTTTCTTTACTTCTTTAAGAGAGAAATAACTTCCAAAATAGATTGAGAAGGGGAAATCCTTGTTGAGAGATATCGACCACAATTGTTCAATCATATCTCTTCAAGTGTCTTTGATATTCATTTGTAACTCTTCCACTACCAAAAATCAATAAACATGACCCTTTTCCTAATCTTGTGTTGATTTATTTTTCTTCATTGCTTGTTTTAAGTTTTTTAGTTTAGTTTAGTTTAGTTTTAATTTTTATTTATGCATTGTTTCCACTTAATTAAATATTTTTTAGTTAATGTTTAATTGCTAAAACCATTCATTGTTTGTATATTTCCTTTTAGGAAGAAACCAACTACAAGGAAGGTTTTGCATCATCCCTTCTCACCAAGTCAAACAAGGGGGAGCAGGTGGTAAGTGTGGAATTACATAAAGTATAATGTTTGAATATATGGTATCAATCATCTACTATATACAAAGTGTATATGGCTCACCAGAGAGAGTGGTAGGACATGCTATCCAAGGAATGAGAGGACAATCGACCATACGTGGATAATTGGGGTCTAGGCCGAGAATGGGTAAAAATGGAAGCTTGTAAGATAAGCTTGCAGGATAGAATACCCAACATATGATAGGATAATCAACCTTACTTAGATAATTTGGGTCTAGGATGAGACTAATGATAATCAAGTGAAAAGGTGGCCATGGAAGCCATCATGCCCTCAATCATGAGATACTATCCCCCCAACATATGGAGATGGGGGGAAATTATCCAATATGCAAAGGTGGGAATTATGCCCCCCTGTTGGATGCGTATGTAGCATGTTAAGGACATGTCAGATATATTTAGAATGGCGGAATCCAAATACTTATGCATGATGTGTATGGTCATCATTTCTTTATGATATGGTTATCTTCCTATTAGAAGCGATGAATACAGTAGGAGAAAGGGAATGATGAAGTGTCAACCTCATGTGGTACTGCATATATGAGTCAAATGGACTGAATTATGGGTTCACAAATAAGTGTCATCATACCAAAGAGTGGTTTTATGTATAGCGAACCAATTCTCACCTAGATGATAGTAGGGTTGAACAAAAATTTCGAAGGGATTGGGTTGTTGTTATAAGATGTAGGAATGATTAAGTTGATCATCCCTAAGGTGATCTGGAGTGATATGGGACTTTATAAGTTCTTCAATATGGGAAAGAATAATGGTATTATATTCTAAACTACCATATGAAATATGATGGTTATTGAGAATTCTTTCTTAAGGACCCTAAAAAATATATTCCTCCTTTCCTAAAGATTGTGTGGCAGTATAATGGCTGGAAGGTGGATGTGGTTCAGATTTATAGGTTCAAAATAAGGGTTATTAAACCAATCATCATCGTGGGGGACATGGTTCACATATGAAATGTCTAATTTGGGAGACAGGTGATTAGTAGACTAAATATCCACTGATGTTCAAACCAATGAAAGCAACCTCGAAAAGAAAAGAGGTTTCTGAAGGTTCATAGTTAAACACTCTAGAAGAGTCTAAACAATGGATGATGAGAGGTAAAGGATAGGTATGGAATTATATACCATATCTACATCAAGAGGACCAATCATGATAGTTGGTTGAATGGTCTCCTACCCTAACAAAGGAGGGAGGATAGGGGCCATAAGTATATGAGAAAAATAGGCACTGCGAGTGGCATTAAGATTGCGAAGAATGACAAGAATATCTTGAACATTGGAGAGATGATGGAAGCGATGCAAATAATGACAATATGTTTCACAAAAATCACAAGGGTGATTCATGCATAAACCATTGTTCTTCTTGGATGACTTGGGAAAAGTGAATTTCACTTTAGTAACATTTGGGTCTGGATGAAGCTCATCCAAGGAAATGAGTTCTTTCAACCAGGAAGAAGTAGGGAAATTATTGGTGGCATGCCCGAGTAAATTGCATAAAGCACATAGAGGAGTAATATTAGGTGTTGTTGGTTGAGTGGCTAGTTCCTGGGTTGCATTATCTTTTTCCCCCTTTTTCCTATCATCCCCCCCTCACCAGTTTCTTTCGTAGTAGGAGGAACCTCTTATTAAGGTTGCGATGGAACTAAAGTAGCAAGAGGAGTGGTGGAAACGAATTGTAAAAACGTTAAAGCCATGTAAGGTTTAAGCTTATTAGAAGGGGTGTTGGGAGGAGTATCAATGTACCATACTTCGATACACAAGGTAAAATTTGGAAAAATCAACATATCCATCACAGGTGTGGTGACTATTCCTAATGATGTGAAAATAAAGGTATCTGGCCAAATGGATGGTTTCTAGATGGAAACCCTATTGATGCACAAACTGAATTTGGAGTAGCATATTATGGATGGGATCATTCATAAGAAGAGGATTAGGATGATGAGTAACTCGTCAACCTTGGAGCATGCAAAAATTATAAGTGTTAGGCTCAGATTTAACAGGCAGTGGGCCATAATATGCCCCAAGAAATGAGAAATCTTTATGGGCTCCTAGACTGGTTTCGGTGAACAAAGGCACTATATCATTGCATGCCATCAAGGAGATGACATTTTCTAAGGAGATTCCTTAAGCTGAGGATCGTAGTACCTTGGTTGATGAATTTTTATCATGTTCCCATTATGAGGAAATCTCATAGTATGATAGAAATAAGAATAAGCTACCTTTATGGCATACATGAAGCTACGTTCTAGTAATATGTTATATTCTAAATGGTTTTCAATAAACTTCACATTAAGGAATACTTTCTTAGAAATTAACACAATGGGAAAATTATGTGTAACAGGCCTATAGGTTGCGAAAGGAAACCATCAAATGCATGAAGGGTGATAGTAGATGAAGAAAGTTCAGAAGAACCAACTTGCTTCCAGGCTTGGGTAGACAAATCACAGGTGGATGAACCTTTGTCATTGATATACTATTTAAAATAGTTTTCTTGATGGAGATTTGGATCTGGAAGGCAATAGATGGGGGAATACGAGGATGGCTCGATTTTTCAACATAAAACATAATCATGTGATCATTTGAAGGGTCTACAAAACCCAAAGAAGATAATATATACTTTCGCTGTGATGGGTACATGTAGAGAACTTCTAACATTAACATGGAAGCTGTTGGAAATACTTGGGGGGGGGGGTGTTGCACAAAAATTGTCACCTTGACATTCTGCAATCTGTGTGAGCCTATCACCACTCATACTTTCCTCCTTTGTAAGTCTTAAGCCTCAGTTCTTCATATTAATCCTTGAAAATAAGAGAAAGTCCTTAAAAGAAACTAAAACTCTAGTTCTGTACCTTCTCTTAGCATTACTTGTGGTCCCACACCTAATGGTCATGTCCCCTGCACACCTGGCCTCTCTGTCTCCATGTTATGAGTGCGGACCCCTA
Source organism: Pinus taeda (assembly GCA_000404065.3). NCBI lineage: Eukaryota > Viridiplantae > Streptophyta > Pinopsida > Pinales > Pinaceae > Pinus > Pinus taeda. Next base: position 78,141 of record APFE030513813.1, read on the forward strand.
TAAAAGTTAAAAAGGCGCAAGTATATTCTTGAAAACTCACTGTGAGTCATTTCTGGAAGCTTCTAGAGGGAATCTTGAGGTGGCAAGTTCTCTCCTTAAAGGTTCATGCATCCCATACCTTAAGGAGCTAACCCCTTGATGTGAGGAGCTTGTCCCTTTGAAGGAGGACTCTATCCCTTCATAGGTGGACTTGTAACTCCTTCCTTTGCAATATAAAATGAAACATTGGGCTGGTTACTAGGGAGGTTAAAAGTTGAATATTTTTGAGGTGAAATGCTGCTGGAACTTAGTATTCCTAATTGAGATTTTGTGAGGAGACATTACATATCTCTTTGATCTCATTTGGAAGAGTGTGATGCTTATCAGAGTAGAGGAGATTCCTGTTTCGGACCCTGGTAAGAGCTTGTACAACATCAAGCACTAAAGGTTGTAAAGTTCTTCTATTTCAAAGTTAATGCAATCAAGTTTATTTTTCTCAATAAGATGTGTTTTATTGTTTATTTTATGGATTCCTTGATCACCATGATGAAAATGATTTATTATATTAGCTATGCAGGTGTTATTTGATGTGTGCCTGTTTGTGATTGCAGGTTCTCAAAAGGAAACTCTTTCGGACGGTTGAAGCATGGCTGCCACAAACTAGCGTTGGACTTAAGGTAGGGTCTAAACACCTCTTTAGTTTTTATTAATGAATCACAATATGTTTAGAGAAAGGTAGATTTGCTTGTCCTGCTTGTTGTTAGGTATCTGTTGATACTAGGAAGATCGACCTTGTCCACAAGATCGATTTATCCGGCCAACAAATTGGCGACTCCTCTGGGGAACTAAATTAGGTTTTTTGATTTTCCTTTGTCTTTGACTTGAGAAACTTGTCCTTATTTCTGGTTTTTGCTTGATGTGTGTGGGATTGGGTAGTTTTTAGGATCTAGATTATTTTTTGTTTTTTCGAAATTTTTTGGAGGACCGCATACTCTGTTTACATTATAGTGTGGACATCTCCGCACTATTCCTTTAGTGCACAGAGCGGTACCGCATCTGGTTCTACTATAAGCCTGCAGACCCTGTCAATTTTTTTGAAAAACCTAAAATGTTTTCATCCAGTTAAGTTTAGGTTTTATTTACGACTTTTAGTCTCTGCCCAAATTTGCATGTGTCGTGTCAAAAGTCTCTTGTGAGTAAGTTCCATTGGTATTTTTGTTTTAGATGATTTTCTACAAGTTTTGCATGCCTGGATTGGTTTTCACTTGGTCTATGTAGTGACTCAAAGATTAGAACCCTAAGAAACCTTAGATCACCCTGGTGTCTTTTTGTCTTCTTGATGAGTTTGGCTGGTTTGTGAAATCTACCTTGGTGAGAAATATATTTTGTTTCTCTTTGCAAATCTTTGAACAAACTTGGTCATAAGTTTTGAATTTCATTTTTATAAAAGAAAACATAGCTGGGTGTTTTTTGATTGATTTGTTATTTTGAACGAATTAATCCTTAGTTTACTGAATAACTAAGTAAAACATCCTCAAAAAGATTTGAAGATTTTATTTTGATTAGGTTTTTAGAAGTTTTTAGATTCAAGATTAGTTTTTAATAGTTTTGAGTGTTTTCTAGAAATTGCAGAATCTCTTTTGAAAGAATTGTTTTATGTAGTTTTGAGTGTTGAAAAAGAAAAAGGGATTTATTTTTTGTGAGCATAATTAGTAGTCCCCTTTTGAGTTTATTGAAAAAGACAAAGAGATTTTCTTTTCTTTTACATGTTGAAGGAAATATTTTCTTTTTAAAGAATTCCATTCTCAACTCTTTCCTTTAGCTAGAAATTTATTGAAGGAAAAAATGAATTGTTTATAATTTTAGGTGCATTTTTTAGTGTTTTTGGAGTCGAGTCTTCACACCATCAAAGTTTCATCTCCATACCAATTGACTTAAGAAACAACCTATAAAAGTAATGCTTAATTAAAATTTATCTAGCAATCTTTTTATTTCTAAGGCTCTTGTCACCAATATAGCTTAGGCTAGTATCTTGGAGTAGGGAGTAATTAACTCTCCAAGATAGTTAAAACAAACAAGTAGTTATATCTTGCTGTAGGAAATAAATCCAATTGTAATTGATATAATCTGGGAAGCTCCTCTTAAAGGATTCAATCACGAGATCATGTCCGAACCTTTCAGACAATCAAGTCTATCTTATTGGGAAAGATAGAAGATTTCCGCGTATTAAAAACGGTAAACCTCGGATAAACCATTATCGAGGAGCCTGGAATCACTTGTTGGTAAATCTCGGGTTGATCATGTCAAGGAGCCTTCAAGGGGATTGAGTTGTGTTACTCTGCCCTTGCGCGTAGATCGGAGCATAGACTGTTCCCCTAGTTGTATTTGTTACTGTTGGTAACCTTAGTGACCATAATCTTAAGATTCTTTCCTAAGGTGATGGTGAAGGACGGGTCTCACTGTACCTAGAGTAGACATTGACTAGACTCACTTGGAATCTCTGGGGGCTTCTCTTCACTTGAGATGGTTTTGTGAAGAAACTTGTGCCAGTCTGTTTCATTAAGCAGGTTGTTGGGGTAACTGTTCTAACCGCCCTTTCTGTATTGAGTTCTGCGACGTTGGATGTCGTCACCAACTTTGTGTGTGGTTTGAACTCTTAGATTTTGTTTAGGCATGTGATTCAATTGCTTGGTTCTTTAGAGACTCTAGGTGGTTTTATTGAGATTTTATTTGTTTGCATATGAAGTAATTAAATATTTAATCGTCGCTGAATTACCAAGACAATCCCGTAGACTTTGAGGGCAACCTCGTGAGTATACACCAAGTCAGCTTGAAGGGCTACGAGCTATTGTATCACCTAGTGACAGTAGAGTTGGGTCACCAGAGGTCGGAGAGTCATCCTTAATTGTTCATCCTAATTATCAAGTTCAAGCAATAGATAAATTTCTAAACCGATTTCATTTTCCAAAGTTACTGGTAATATTTCTCCTACTAGTGAATTAATTGAAGAACCCGAAATTTCTGAGCCTGAAGCCGAACCTGCTGCTACTCCATCTTCAGGATTTGCTTCTCCAACTTCTAGTGGTCCTGGTTGACCCAGGGTAGGAAGTATCATTACCTAAAATCTTCCTATTTTTAATTAATATATATATAATATATATATATATATATATATATATATATATATATATTTAATTAAATAATTTATTCCTACCTAAAATCTTCAATATATATATATATATATATATATATATTTAATTAAATAATTAAATAAATTATTTTTGAAACTAACCATTAGTTTATTTTATTTATTCATATATTTTACCTAATTTAACTTATTTCCATAAATAAAATAATAAATAATAATAATATTAATAACCATAATATTATTTTATACTTTTATCTTAACAACCTAATGTTATTATTTTAATATATATATGTAATTAATAATTTAAATAACTAAATAATCTATTTTAAACTAACCATTAATTAATTAATTTATATATATATTTTTACCTAATTTACTTATTTCCATAAATTTAATTAATAATAATATTAAAAATTATAATAATACTAATATAATAATTAATAAAAAAAATTTGACCTAGGTCCTATAGCCAAAACTAGCCGTTATTCAATATAGCCATTGGAGACTCTACTTAGACTATTTAACTTGCTAAGCTGGATCTGTTTCTTCAACTTGTCCTAACGATGAACCACACTAGCTAGTTCTAAACGCGTCGACAAATGGTTTCTCATGTGATTTTTGCCGAAAAATCTCTCATAAAATCTTCCTTTTGGACTCATTTCTATTGAAGAACTTGTTAGTCCGGATGAATATACAACTCTCCTTGAAAATAAACTGACTTTAGAACTTAGAGAGTGTGAATCAATCTTCTATAGTCCTTTTAGAAGTGGCGCTTGGTATGTATCATTGACGAACTTTTTAGAAAACCGAGGTCTTAGATTTTCACCACCTCGAATTCCGTTTCATCGTATGCCCAGAGGTTATTATCCTTCTTTGAATATGTCGAAACAGTCATCCATGTTTTCCCAAACACCAGAAACATTTTTATATGGTGGTCCTTCTGTTCCTTATGGGTATCAGTCACTCACTAGTACTTTTTCAGGAGCATCTCCTCAACCAATTGAACATGAGATATCAACTGGTAATAACAGAACTCCATTGTTGAGCATAGAAGAAATTCTTATGATGTCTGGTACTATTCCAAATCCGCAACCTCGAGGTAGTCAGTTACCGCCTGGAGGGCAACCTCAAGGTATTCAGTTACTACCTAGAGGGCAACCTCAAGGTAGTCAATTACCACCTGGGGGCAACCTCAAGGTACTCAATTACCACCTGGGGGGAAACCTCAAGGTAGTCAGTTACCACCTGGGGGCAAACCTCAAGGATAATACGTACTTTCAGGACAATACATACCTCAAGGTCAACCCCAGATGCAATATATACCTCAAGGTCAACCCCAATTTCAGTACATGCCTTAAGGTTATCAACCTCAAGGTCAGTACCCAACTCAAGGTTTCCAACCACCTTCTGGTCAACCATTTGTACAAGGAGCTGGAAATGTCCCTCTCAATTATCAACCCTACGCTCAACTAGGTTATGGTCCTCAATATGCTCAACCTTTTATGGGTCCATACCCTGGAATGAACATGGTGTGGGATCCATCTCAAACTCAACAGATTTTGCAACCTAATGTGCAATTATCAAGTCAAGTTGGACAACCTTTGGTTTCTGGTCCAACCCAGAAACCTATCCAGCCAACTGTTCAAACTTTTGCACCTGGCGTAATTCATCAGTCTGGGCCTAGTTCACCTCAAACTCTGCCTCAAACTGCTGCTACAACTACTACAACTTCTGTTCAATCTACCCCACCTACTTCTGGAGTATCGACAGCTCCGGTTTCTACTGTTCCTGCATCAACTCCTCAAGCCTCTTTACCACAGTCAGGACCTACAGTTCAGACTTCAGTTCAGATGCCTATAGGACAACCTGGTCCAAGTATAGATGTCACAAGTCAACCACAATTTACTTATCAACCGTACCAGGGATAGTACCAATTCAGTCCTGATACACAAAACCCAATTTATTAGTATCAACCGTACCTTGGATATACTTATCAGCAACCTCAACAACCCCAGTTGGGTCCGGTTAATCCTGGTTTTCCAGGAGGATATAATATTCCTAATGCAAATCCAATTCTAGGTTATCCTAGATATCCTCCTCCTGGGGCTGGTCTTGTGACCCAAGGTTTTCGAGACCCTAACTATTAGTTACCATTTATAGCAACTTTGGATTTACCTGATTTGTCGCGCCTTACGAATGATCCAATTTACTATCTTCCGTATTGGCTGCCAATGCCTAATAAGTTTTCCAGTGATATCTCGAACTTTGAGGGTAAGTCAAGAGAAGATCCGTCAAATCATGTGATGACTTATCACCTCTGGTGTGCATCTAATTCCATTATCGATGATTTAATTCGCTTACGTCGTTTTCAACACACTCTGATTGGTCTTGCTGCTAAATGGTACATTGAGTTACCACGAGGCTCTTTTTATAATTTTAGTCAGCTAGACACTTCTTTCTTCACTCATTTTTAGTTGCCTTTCAGATACGACAATGGCACAGAATTATTAAATTCATTAAAATAGTCAACGTCCACATATATTTTAGATCATATTCATGAATGGCGACGTAGACAACGTTTAGTGAATGTTTTTATTCTGGATCAACTTTTCGCAGAATGGTTTGTTAAATCATTATTACCTAAAATCACTAAAGATATAGCTAAGGCAGGAGTTGTTATTAAAGAGCAAGTAATTTTTCAAGTTCAGTACCTTGACCTCGTCTATACACAGTCAGGTACTTTACATAAAAAAATCCCCAACCTTCCGAAGCACAATCAAATAACTGCAGCTCCTTCAGGGTTTCATGCCACTGATGGTATGATTGGTTCAGTTAGTACCAAAATCAAGAATAAATCTTCAAATAAATCTTCTCCTATTATAACTTTACCATATTCCCAGACAGGAGACTCTTTCGCTGAAAATCCTTGCCGATATCCATGTCATAGAATCATCTATGGCCAAATAAAAAACCGGCGGTAAAAATAAGGGGAAGAAGAAAAATAAACAAAAATCAAAAGAGAAATTAGATAAAAGTGAATCTACTAATGAGAAATGTAAACCTCACTATTCTTGTCTCATTTGTGATGAAGAGCATTTTACAAGAGACTGCCCACATCGAGCTGAGGTTTCGAAAATCGTCAAAGGCTCTCAAACGCCTACTGTCTTGAAGGATCCTTTTCCTAGCTAAGATAGTAAGATGATCAGTTCTTCCTCAAATTCCTTAGAAGAACCCATTATGATGATGTCCTATGTCAGGATTGTGATGCGATCGCAAGATTATCCTAGTAAAAATCCTGTTGGTGGTAAGGAAGCAAAATCTTCTAATTCAAACCCATTAACTTCAACTCCTTCTCGTTCTGATCCACTACAGATCGAGAAACCTAACCCAGACTTACTAATCAAACCCCCTGCTAAAGGTATACTTCGGAAGTCAGCTTTCAATCCAGATGCGAGAGCTGCTCAGAATTATAACATTGTTGAAGATTTAGCTATTTCCCCTTCAGCAATGTCAGCTTTGGAGGCGCTGCAATCATGCCCAACACAACATAAATTACTATTGTTTTCTATAGGAGTTGTTGATATTCAGGATTTGAACCTAATAATCTTCGATTTAGAGAATATTACACCTCGCCTACCTCATTAAATGGCTTTCCAGATTCCAGTGTTAGTCAAAAACAAACCTTGCTTTCGGACTATGATTGATGAGGGAGCTTCTACATGTATTATGTAGATCCAATGTTGGAGATCGCTTGGTTCTCCTACACTCAATCAATCCCCGACAATTCTAAAGGCTTTTGATGGCCAAGGATTTCATCCTTCTGGCATTTTGCAGGATTTACCTATAGGGGTTGAAGGCAAAACTGTAAATCTAGATGTGGAAGTGGTTGATGCCCCTCTAGATTACAACCTTCTCTTGGGTCACAGTTGGCCTTACGCTATGACTGTTGTTGTTTCATCAGTCATTTGGTTTATCAAGTTTCCTCATCTTGGAAAGATCATTATGATAGACCAACTGACTTATTTTTCATCTGATCCAGCCTCTTCTGATAGTGTTCAACATGTCGGTAAAACAACTATCCATTATATGGATATTGAAGTAGGTTTGATTAAATATTCTAGTTTACTAGGAACTTTTTCATTTCCTCCTCCTATTGTATCGCCTTATTTTGCAACTATTCATATGATTTCATCGAACACTATTGCTTTTAATGATCCTTGGATCATACCTTCTGATTCTAAGGTAGATTCATTTGGTAATGCCATGGCTTTGAGTCCCTTTGAAATTGCATATCAGGTTGTACAGTCATTTTCTAACTCTTGTTGAACCAAAATCGATCCAATGAATGTGGTCCATGGAGAATCACTTTTAATATCAACCTCAACTTCAACAACATTTTTTGATCCTATTCATATTGATGAGCAGATTCGTGAAATTTTGTCTGTTGATGATTTACCATGGGAAGATCTTCATCATCAATCTTCATTTTTACCTGAGCTTGATCATTTTGAAAATGATTTCTCATCTATTTTTACCACTAATTATGTCAAAGAACCACATAATCCATTGCAACATCCTGATTTTGAGTTGAATTTGGGAAATATCTCTCGAACGGTTCCTATTGACATTTCAGTGAAACCTAGAATTATTGAAAACATTCATATAGGTGCTTCCTGTACGGACGATGAAATCCAAACTTATAAAGCCCTATTTCAAGAATTCTGCGATGTGTTTGCCTAGTCATATGAAGATATGCCAGGAATCGATCCATCAATTATAGTCCATGAAATGAAAACTTACCCGGATGTTAAACCTGTCTGGCAACGTTTGCGTTAGATACATCCACGAAAAGCTGCTGCTATTAAAGCTGAAGTTGAGAAATTACTTCGAGCAGGTTTCATTTATCCAATTCCCTTAACAGATTGGGTATCGAATATTGTTCCTGTTAACGAAAAGCAAGGTACGATAAGATTATGTATCGATTATAGGGATATTAATCGAGCTTCTCCTAAAGAAAATTATCCAACACCATATATCAATCAAATTATTGATGATTGTGCCGACAGTGAGATGTTCTCTTTTGTGGATGGTTTTTCCGGTTACAATCAAATCAACATACTCCCTGCTGATCAACCAAAAATAGCTTTCATTTGTCCAAGAGGGACATTTGCTTATTGCAAATTACCTTTTGGATTGAAGAATGCTGGAGAAGCTTTTCAAAGGGCTATGTCTTACGCATTTCATGACATCAAGCACATTGTGTAGCCTTTCTTGATGATTTACCTGCTTATTCATTACGTAGAGTCAATCATCACACTCATTTACGAGCAATCTTTATGAGATGTAGGCATTATCGAATTAGGCTGAATCCAAAAAAATGTGTTTTCTATATAGAAACGGTTCATTTACTGGGATTTGTTGTTTCGAAAGGTAGCATTCATGTTGATCCCTTGAAGGTTGAAGCTATTGTCAAATTACCTCCTCCTTCGACTCTTCGCCAACTCCAAAGTTTGCAAGGGAAAGCAAACTTTTTACGTCATTTCATTCCTAACTGCACCAAGATAACAAAAGATTTTACCAGGTTGTTGAAACAGAATACTCCATTCTTTTGGGATGAGATAGCTGACAAATCTTTTGATGCTCTTAAACATGCATTGACCCATGCAACATTATTGCATCCTCCCAACTACAACCAGGATTACTTTTTGTGCCTTGCCGCTTCTCATTCCAACATTGGAATGGTTTTAGTTCAGGAAGATGAATTCAACAACGAACATGTGATTTACTATCTTAGTCAAAATCTGAATCCGAATGAGCTTAAATATTCGCGTGTGGAGAAATTGGCCTTGGCAGCCGTTCAAGCTGTCCAAATATTTCGTCACTACATCTTATTATGCAAAACCACAGTAATTTCTGAATGTAACCATATGACGTATATTTTGAACAAACAATTGCTAGGGGGCAAGTATTCCAAATGGATAGTTATCTTGTAGGAATTTGACTTGGAATTTGAAAAATCCAAGGCAAAGAAATCTCTGGTTTTTGCGGAAATTGTGTGTGATTTCCCGCGTACTGATACTGAAACTGTGGTGGAAGAACCCATTGCAGATGAGTCCTTATTTCTTATCAATACTCTTGATCCATGGTATGGAGATATAATTATTTATCTCCAAACCCAATCTTCTCGGCCTGAAATCTCACGATCTCAGTGAAGGAAAATACGTTTCCAATCCCAACAATACAATATTACTGGAGATACACTCTATTGTTGTGGGGCAGATTCTATTTTTTGACATTGTCTAACCCATGAAGAAGCTGAAAAGGTTCTAAATGACTATCACTCTAGAGCATGTGGCGGTCATATGTCTGGGTATGCCACAACCCAAAAGATATTGCACGCTGGTTATTTCTGGCCATCCTTATTTAAAGATTGTATCTATGTAGTCTGGAAATGACACAATTGTCAAATTTTTTATCGTAAGATGCGTGCTCCACCTACTCCTCTCCACCCTATAATTCCTGTCAGTCCTTGCGCAAAGTGGGGTATTGACTTTATTACATGTAACCCTCACTCAGCCGTGGGGCATACGTATATCATCCTTGCGGTAGATTATTTTACTAAGTGGGCCAAGGCGATGCCTACATTTTCGGCAGACGGCAAAACTGCTGCAATTTTCCTTTTCAATCATATAATTGCTAGATTCGGTGTTCCTCAAGCTATTATTATTGATCATGGAAGTCATTTTCGAAACATAATGATGACTGAACTGACAGATCAACTTGGCCTGCGTCACGATAGTTCTACTCTATATTACCCACAAGCTAATGGTCTGGTTGAAGCTATCAATAAAGTTCTAGTCACCATGATCCAACGAATCATTGGTATTCATGGGTCGAATTGGCATAACATGTTATTTTCAGCACTTTGGGCATATCAAACCTCAGTAAAAACATCAACTGGTTTCACTCCTTTTCAACTAGTTTACGAGTTGGAAGCCGTGTTACCCATTGAATGCAAATTTCCGTCATTGCAAATAGTCATAGAATTACTCCCAGCCACTTCCAAAGAGGAGAAATGTTTGTTGTACTTAGCTCAGCTAGATGAGAATCAATGTGATGCTGCATTAGCAATCAAGACTCATGCCAAATGAATAAAAGCTAAGTACGACCGAAATGTTACACCTCGTAATTTTTCGGAAGGAGACCTAGTTTTACTATACAATCAAGCAAACGATAAGCTAGGGATTGGAAAATTTGTACCTATGTGGCATGGTCCTTATGTTGTTAAGAGAAAGCAGGCAAAAGGGACCTATGAATTGGTAGACTTTAATGGTGCTCTTTGGGTAAACCTAGAAATGGGCTTTACCTGAAAAGATATTATGCTTAAATGTTGGTGTGGAGATTTTTGTTAGAATAGTTTCTTTCTAGTTGGTGTGTTTTAGATTAGAAAGTGTGCCTAGTTTAGAGAGTGTTTTTATCATCATTCCTGCTTATCTTGATTTTACTCTTGATATTACAGATGTCGACGTCTCTTCAAACATACATTGGTTTTGCTGATAGTGCTTTTTGTAGTACACAGAACATTTCTTCCGTAGCTTGGGTTATCTATTCACCCTTTGATGAGTTAGTATCTATGCATGGGGTAAACCTCAGTCAAACAACCAATAACATTGCAGAGTATAGTGCAGTGATTGAGTTATTACCTAAATCCATCTCATTTGGGATTTCGAGTTTGATTGTTAGGCTAGATTCTAATCTCGTTGTATTACAGCTTAACAGGGTTTATGCCATTAGAAATCCAATGTTATAAAGATTACTTTTGAGAGTTCGTCTCTTGGAACGTGAATTTGACTACATTGAATATCAGCATATTCCAAGATATTTAAATACATTAGCAGATGTAGTTGCTTCTCGAATGTTAAATAGAAATTTTCAATAATCAAGACAGTAAATTTAAAAACATTCCATAACATGTTATACAAGATAGCCAGTAATAGTGATATATCATAGCATAGAAGTGTGTCAAATATACATCGTCTTCGATCATAGGTTGAAAAATACCTTATGATCGGCAAAAATGATAGTACAAAAAGACATAAAATGTCGTATGAGTCTACAAAGGCGATCATCCTATCCTTGATGATGATCACGATAAGAAACCACTACTCGGGCCACCCTACAAAGGAACCTCCTAAAAGGTCCTGGGACCCCAATCACATAGCGCTGTAACCTAAGTGGAATATCATCTATACTAGCCTCTGGAATATTTGCTGTCAAACGCTCTAGATGATTCTCCAATTCAGTCAAGGTCTATGTAGATGGGTCCTGTGGGGTCGGTATTGCTACAACTAGGTGTCTCCTCTCATAGGGATGGAGAGCAGCTGGTCGTCGTGGACCCATATCTGGATTTAAAAAATTTTACTGTCAATTTTGGATGATTTAAAAAACAAAAAAATTAGTTAGAAATTTAGAAAGTGTTGAAAATGATTTTACCTGAATCATCCCATTGCTCTCCTGGTGGAAGAGCCATGTCTAGATCACCATGATAATCCATCACAAGATATGGAAACTCCTGAATCACAAAAAGTTGGTTCCTCAACCAACAAAAATACTCAGGTGGAAATCGGATAACCTCTTAACCCTCCTCAGGATGATGGGCCATCATTGCAACTGAACGCATAATCCTAAGTTCTCGAGGAAGTCTAGCCTCAACAAAAGCTATTGTGAGACCAACATACGAACCCTCTCTAGACCAAATATGACAACCAGGAAACCATATCCAATGTTTTTTAGTTGCCCGTTCTTTTCTCTAGTTAGTTGGCCTTTCACATTCGCTAACACAGGCTCGCACCAGTTGAAGATGGTGCCTCGATAACAATCCACTGCCATTCGCATCTAGGATCTGGTAGCTACATGAAATTCTACGCTCCTACATAGTCTAGTGATAGTAAACGCAATCAATTTAAGTCAGGACGGGAGATAGTTTTAATATCTATCCGTTTGTCCTCTGTGTGGTCATTACAAAACTCTAGTCGGAGACTAGCAACAGACTGGCCACCTAGCCTAGTCCCGAAAAGAGATAATCGTTTACCTCTCTTGCGCAAACCAGTCAAGAAATATATGTCCTCTAGCTCAATTTCGAGCCGGTGGCCACCAATCATGAAACACTAGTCCTATGTGCTCCACCTGTCTACCAGCCATTGCAGGAAGTCTACCTGAGCCCTCATGCTGGGTATGGCCCAGAATTTAAATAGTTCGCATGCTTTTAATGCTCTTATTGTAGGTGGATGAATTAATGCGGGAAGATCCACATATTCCTGCTCGCATTCCCGCCAAATGAAAATTTTGTATATCATACATTGCAAGAAGGCATATTATAACAATTTAGTTCAAAAAAATTTGGGCAGAAATGGAAAAAAATGAAATTTTTAAAACCTATTTCACGGGGTCCGCAATTGCTAGTTAGGGACAGTGCATAGGTCTGCACTCATCCTTAGGAATAGGTACAAGACCCCAACTTTTTCCTTTGTACAAAAAAGTTGGGATCCGTAGGGGCTCCATGTTTCACCTGTGGACCCCCGCGAGCAGATTTTTAAACAAATTTTTCCTCAAAAAATCAATTTTAAAGCCCTAAAATGAAAATTAAATGGTTGAAATGCAAGATAGGGATGATGTGGATTATGTGGAGCTGACAGTTTTCGATTCCAATAGTCAGACTTTCCACAATCTTCATAAGAAGTTTCCTACCCAAAAGCTCTTACTTCTCACTCTGAAGTCAAACGGTAAAAATGAATTTACAAAAGCCCTTTTTATAAGCTTTTTCGAATGAATGAATTTTTAATTTATTTATTTTTCACTTTAGAAAGGTAACTTTTGATGCATTTTTATTTATTTTAAACAAGTATGAGTAATGTTTTGAGTTTTTGTGCAGAATATTGGATTTTTAGGAAGAATTGATCATTTTCAACAAAGAGCATAGTTTTTCACTTTTTCAGACTCTTCCAAAATTTACGAAAAAGTGAAACATTGGAGTCCTCTTTAAGCTCTTTTGTGACTCGTAAGATATGAAAAGATTGCCGAGTTTTTCCTTTTTAAACTTGTTAAAATGAAATTAAAAAAAAACAATCCACTTACAACTCTTTTCTGACCTTATAAACATGAAAAGATTGCCGGACTTTTGTCGTTTCAAGTTCGATATTGGTTATAAAACGATGTCTTTTCGATCGCTTTTTTACTTTTTCAGATTGGAGTCACTAATTATGAAAAGTACTCCTTGATCATAATGGTCAAGCAGTTCTCTCAAGTATTATTTTATACTATTTTGGGCTTGGGCGACACAAATTTACTAAAAGGGACACCCATGGAGTTTTCTTAAGTTTTTCTTCTGACTCCCTACAATTGAAAAACACAGAGTTTTCCTATACTCGACTCGTTAAAATTCAACAGTAAATGACCTATTCAATTTTAAAAAAGAACGAACCACTCCTTCTTAGGGTTCGAATTTTAAACTAAGTTGGACTCATCCAAAGGATGAGCTTATAATCAAGCAAATGTTATCCTCCTCAAGCTTGTCAAAAATAAAAAGGTACCTGCCAAAAATGGTGGGGGAAATGAGAGAAAAATGAACCTGTTTGTTATACTTTGTGTTTTAGAAAAGCAGTTAACCACTCTCGAACACGACACTTTTTGTTCACTTGGGTTGGGAAATCCTTTTCCTAACAGTCAATCAAATCATATTGAAAGTCTTCAACCGGTTTCTAGGTATTAGCTTTGGGTCAATTTTCACCAAACCATCTACAGTGTCATTATGTGTTCAAGAGGTTAGCTCAAATAAACCATTCATTTGCAAAATATCTGTCATCCATTTTGACCATCCCTGAGTTAGTCCTTACCAAATATATTTCTTCAAAACTTGATCTATGATTTCGTGTTGTGGGCTACCTACGACAGATCGCTTGCTATCGACTCCAACTCATTATCTAGAAAGATGATCTAGAAATCATCAGTACCTTGGAATCTACATGCCCTAATGGTAGGTTTATCGCCTTCGATGACAGGTTGCATCATTGACCTTCGATCAAAGGATTCTATGACATGTTCGACATCAACTCATTATTCACATTTCATGGATTGTACTGAGAACTTTGAGAGCCATTGACATTACTAGTGGTTTCTCTCACACTTGTTAACAGTTCACATCATTGACTGGTAATCAAGTGGTTTCTACCATGTTCGACTTCGACACATTCATTCACATGGATAGAATCGTACTAGTTCGGGAAGTACAAATCAAGACCTTGGATCTAGTTTCTACCATCCAGGCTGCGAGGAATTTTTTTATTCATTATTCAGTGGACTATTCATAAATAGATGGCTGCATCGATACTATGTCTACATATGTCTATACTCATGATGTATTACAAAATCATTCCTGTATCAGAGCAGTTTATATAGTTTTATAGTCAGTTTTGATTTGAGCATGGGAATGCCTACCTCAGCGATGATATGTTCACACACACACACACACACACACACATATATATATATATATATATGTATAATATATATATATATAATTTATATATAATATATATAATATATTATATATATATTATAGATATATACATCCATACTGTGTCTACATATGTCTATACTCATGATGTATTACAAAATCATTCCTGTATCAGAGCAGTTTATATAGTTTTCTAGTCAGTTTTGATTTGAGCATGGGAATGCCTACCTCAGCGATGATATGTTCACACACACACACACACACACACACATATATATATATATTTTGCATTGAATGTTTTTACAGGTTCCGACTGGGGTGTCCATAGGATGATCCTTGAAATAATAAAGTACATCACTCTTCTTAGATGACAAGTGCTATCGCCATCTATCACAAACTTCGCACTTTAGGGGGAAATCTGTTGCACAAAAATTGTCACCTTGACATTCTGCAATCTGTGTGAGCCTTTCACCACTCATACTTTCCACCTTTGAAAGTCTTAAGCCTCAGTTCTTCATATTAAGCCTTGAAAATAAGAGAAAGCCCTTAAAAGTCTCTAAAACTCTGGTTCCACGCTTCTTAGCATTACTTGTAGTCCCGCACCCAATGGTCATATCCCTTGTGCACCTAACCGCTCTGTCTCTGTGTTATGGGTGCGGACCCCTGTAAAAGTTAAAAAGGAACAAGTATATTCTTAAAAACTCGTTGTGAGTCATTTTTAGAATCTTCTAGAGGGAATCTTAAGGTAGCAAGTTCGCTCCTTAAAGGTTCATGCATCCCATACCTTAAGGAGCTGACCCGTTGATGTGAGGAGCTTATCCCTTTGAAGGAGGACTCTATAAATTCATAGGTGGACCTATAACCTCCTTCCTTTGCACTATAAAATGAAACATTGGGTTGGTTGGGGAGGTTAAAAGCTAAATATTTTTGAGTTGAAATGTTGTTGGAACATAGTCTTCCTAATTGAGCTTTTGTGAGGAGAGATTACATACCTCTTTGATCTTATTTGGAAGAGTGTGAGGCTTGTCAAAGTAGAGGAGATTCCTGTTTCAGACCCTGGGAAGAGTTTGTACAACATCAAGGCACCAAAGGTTGTAAAGTTATTATATTTCAAAGCTAATGCAATCAAGTTTATTTTTCTCAATAAGCCGTGTTTTATGGTTTATTTTATGGATTCCTTGATCACCATGATGAACATGATTTATTATATTAGCTATGCAGGTGTTATTTGATGGATTCCTTGATCACCATGATGAACATGATTTATTATATTAGCTATGCAAGTGTTATTTGATGGATTACTTGATCACAATATGTTTAGAGAAAGGTAGATTTGCTTGTCCTACTTGTTGCTTGTTGATACTAGGGAGATTGGCCTTGTCTGCAAGATCGATTTATCCGGCCAACAGTGTGGGGGGGGGTGAATTAGTATTCCTTTCAAGTAGTATTATTATTATTATTTTAGAGCATTAGTTAATCTTCAATTATTATAAGTGTTTGTACAATGATAACAGTAAACAAAAGGAACACAAATGCACACAATTTTTAAGGTGGAAACCCCCTCCGGGACAAAAACCACCTGAATGATTTTCTAATATTTCTTCAATATTCAACTCCAATTGAAACGAAAGATCCAACTTCCTATAATCTAGAAAAACATTCTTCTCTAGCTCCCACTGGATGGATGCTCCAATGCCCGAGATTCCTCAGTAGTCAACTGAATGGATGCCCCAACACCCAATGAGCTACAACTCACCCTAGCACCACCCTACCACACTAAAGTTTTCACAGGCTTGAACATATTGGTGACTTCATGTACTAGCCTGGCACCACCCTACCACCCTATATAATAATAAAAGAAGAATGGACTCCCGTACCAGGGAAAATGGTCCACTTTACAATGATATAGAATGATGTAGAAGAAGAAGACACACTAGACCATAACCACAAATATGACACAGCCACCTAATGATGATCTTAGACCTCCCGACATTTCCTCTTCAACTCTTGGTAGATATACACTTGTACAAGTTTTACAAAGGTGCTTTTAAAATGACTCTATACAATGATACTTTTACAATGACTCTATGCAGTGTTACCCACCTGAAGACTTCATGTGGTGAACTTCTTGTTGTTGTTCTGCACCTTGATTGTCGCTCTTATCTTGCTACCCTTTCTTACTCTTTAGAACATTAGATTATGCATTTATTTTTCTCTTGATGAATATATAATACATGCAAAAATTCTTCAAGGAAATACCCATGACATGATAATAGCAAAACTTACCTCATCTTCCACAGCATATGTCAGTGCTAAACAAAAACAAAAAATTAGAATACAAAGAACCTAATGCAATTAAGAGATGAACATGCATATACAAAATATACTTACGTGGAGCTTACTTCTGCTGCACCATTTTTCTGCACCTTGCTCTTTGTTGCCCTAGAAAGTCTGGTCCTTTGCAGCCCTTGACAACACTCGATCTAGTTTTTTTTCTTGCCTTCTAGGAGCATGATATTGAATATGATGTATCTCTGTGATTTCTGATCCCCAATATGTGATCTCTGGTCTTGTAATATCTCTCCGAGTCTTCTTTCCAATGCCAGAGGTTTGACCTGATTTGGATTCTTCAAGGCAACATTATGTCCAATCTCTCACAAGGACTAGTTCAGTAGAGCGAACTTGTACGAAGTGCCACGTGTCATTGTTTCATCCTTAGGCTCTAAAATTGATACACCTAAAACTACAGGCCATGGACTATACACCACATTTTACATAATTCCAATCTGCTTCTCAGAGAGAGAGAGTTATGACGATTTTGCCAAGGTCACCTCTTTGAGATGAAATTTGGGAGCCTGAAAAAGCCCTAACTTCCACAGATCATATCTCCAAAACTATAGCGAACCAAGATCTAAAGTTCGGTCAATACATTCATCTAGATTTTTTATAAAATGGGTTTTAATTCAGCATCTAAGACTTTGCAAAAATAAAGTTATAGCGAAAATGCCACAATCACTACTTTTGGAGGATATATGAGATTTCTTTTTATAGAGTTTAGAGGGGCTTTTATAGAGAATGTTGGAGTGATTTTAGGAGCTTAAAAAATTATTAGTTATTGACTATTCAATGACAAAAATCAATGATAAATTCCATGCCACAACCCCATGGGGTTTTATCCCACTAATTGGGGTTATTGACTTCAATCTTGAATAACTCACAAACCATGAGGAATTATGAGGAGAGCTATATACCGATAGAAAGATATTTTTGAGTAGAGTATTCCTATAATGGTTATGAGATGAGAAACCATGAATGATGATGCCCAATGTGTCATGGAAGTCCAGGGTCACCCTTGGTGTTGCTTGGGTTGACATCAATGACAACCTAATATCATCTTTAGATCAACAAAGGCATGAGACTGTGCCAAATCATCTATTAGGCTATAGGTATGGGTGGTTCGAGAGTTGGAAACATTTCAATGTAGTGTTCCTTTTGTGATTTTTGAAGTAACCTCTACCTTTTGTGGAGTAATTTGAAAGGTACCATTTGGTGGTGAAGTAGTATCTGTTGCCATTTTTGGTTGTGCTTGAGGAGGTGGATCATATTAACGCTACTAAGTTTGAAGATTGAATTCTTCAGAATTCATTATAAGGATATGATAAGATACATTCCTATATTGATGAGGGAGGGGGGCTGGGGGACGAGGGAAGTTGGCTATCCTGGGTGGCCACATATCCTTGGTTTGGAAATGGATTCTTAAACATTACCATCTATGTAGTGGGAGGGATGAATGAAGGCATAGGCTTCTTCCCTCTAGAGTCTGATTCTTAGTCTTCCCATGCTTTGTGCATTTGAGGGAGAAGGGGACAGTCATGTGTGTAGTGACCATAGGTACCACAACATGAAAAATTCTTATTCATGTGAAGGGCCTTGTTCTCCTTGGGCCAGAAACCCTATTGCTAGGTTGCAGTATTATATTTATTTCCCTGATTGGCATTAGGTTAATTACCTTTGTTGTTAGGGTTTCCCTAAAATTTTTGGTTTCACTTACCCTTCCCTTTGTTCCTTTCCTTCTAATTAGGGGGATGAGAAACATTCTACCAAGCGTACATTTTCCCCTATGGAGGTGGTGGTTGTTATGGCAGAGGAGGCTAAAGCAAGGTAGGCTGAGATGCGAGTGCCATTGTGGTTGGGGAACTAGATGGTGCATAAGGGTAATAAAGATTCACAGTTACATTTTGGTAAGCACACCAAGTACTTGCTGGCCCTGGCATCAAATAATGTGAATAGGGAAATGAACAAGTAGTAGTTCAATGTTGTGAGGCATATTTCCCAAATGTGTTCTGCATATAAAAATATATATTTTTTTTCCTTTTTGATGAATAAAATTAATGGTGTCTTTATCCCTTGGAAAAAAAAACCTAAAATATTGAAATTAATAATAAGAAAATTTAAAGAGAATTGCGATCGATAATTTAAAAACATAATTTTTAATATTCTTTTTAGATTAATGAAACTAATAAGCAAAGGAAAAAAATGAATCATGAGTTATCAAAGCTAAGAAGAGTACAAAGGCATAAAACATGACTTGCGTAACACAGTGCTCCTCCAAAGGGTGAAATAAGAAGATACATGAAGTTGGACAATGAATGTAAAACTCTAGAGACATATTGTGCTAGCTATATCCCATCATCTAAAGCTTTAATTCTAGGAATATAAGATGGTTTGGTACCCCATCTAAAAGAACGATGCCCATGCATATAGTGGGAAGTTGCTTTTTGCATGACATCATGTTCACAAACTCATAAATTATCAAAATGTTCACTCAAGATGATTTATTAGTCCCCGCCCCTTCGGGGCTGCAGGGACTATATTAATCGCTTTAGTCCCTACCTACTAGTTGGACATGACAACCGATAAATCCTTCTTTACTATAAACCATTTTTTTCTAAATGACAGGGAAACCAATTGAGTATTTTTTTATTTTAACCAAAGTTTCTTTGAAGTCCCTTTTTATTTTAACCAATCAGCAAAATCCTTTTCTTGTTTCGCCTCATATCGAGGCATACCGAGGCAAAAGTTAGGCAAAAGTTGGCAGAAGTATAAGTCATTAAGACAAATTGACAATGAAATGAACTAATTCTATCTTTCACATAACATTAATTTTGCACATTGTATGTTAAGAAAAACTATGGTGTATATTCCTTGAAAGTGAAAGTATATTTTTGTTAACAAGTAGACACATGTTTGGCATATGTATTAATCTTGACAATTGCATGGCTCGATGTGTTTGCATTGTGCTTTGAATGTTAGTCTCCTAGGGGAAGTGCTCAATCCAGAAAAATATACATTGCGATATGCACAATTGGTTGGATGATAAAACCTTTGCTTCCTAGTTAATGTTGTTCCTCATGAGTAGCATTTGAGCATGGTGAGAAACATTCGAGAAAGTTATCCATCTTCCATGGATTGCATGGCTACTAATACAATGCTACCTAAATTATATATGCTCGGCATAGCTCTGAACAATCTAGGAAGGTTGGTCCTAATAAAATGTTACCTTAATTATCTCCGCTCAACATAGCTTTGAACAAGTTGGGAAGGTTCGGCCCCAAGGACCATTAATAACAAGGAACATAGAACTTATCTATCTTTTTTGCAAGGACGAGAGGACCAATAAAATTATTTATACTAATCACAACTTTGAACAGGGTGAGAAGGTCAGGCCTTGAGACTTTACATTCTTAATTATTATAAGAATGTATGGCGGAAGAATGTAATTGAAACTGGTTGATTTAATTCCCCCATTTATAATGCCTTAATTATTATAAGAATGTATGGCTGGAACAGAGATTGAAGTTGAAACTAGCCTTGTTTGTTCTCAATTTGTCATTCCTTTAAGGAGTTCGATTTTATTTTTAGAACAAAGGCCTTCATATTTTTCCTTTCGTGTGAAGCAAAGCCGCATGGATTCATTTTTTATATCTTTGCATGAATTCATTGTTGATATATTTACATTTCATTGTTGGTATCTTTACAATGTTCATCTTCATAGTTTCTCTATAGAAACATTGTTGCTCTATAAAACAATAACAACCATGAAATTGGTTGGGAAAGAAAAAAGAAATAATAAACATGAAACTATCAATATGTCTTCAAGTCTTGAGACATTCATTGTGATAATGAATTTCCTTTCAAATGCAAAGAGAATTATAAGGCCATAGTATCCATGAAAATGGTTGAGAAAGAGAGAATAAATAACAACCATGAACTTATAAATATGTCTTCAAGTCTTCCTAAGAGAGCAAGGGAGCTAGCAAGAATACAGTAAGAAAGCTAATCTTATAGCTCTTTATCTCAAGAAGGAATGTTGTTCTTCTAGCTAATTCATTCATAGATAAGACAAGAATCTTCTGGTATGTTATCCATCAGTATAACTTAAATCTCATATAAGAAGCAAAGAAACAAACCAGAAGGATGTAAAATAAGCTACTCGAGGATGGAAATAATGATGTCCCACCACATAGCCTACTCGAATCCAACCCTCTTAACTAGATCAAGATCCATTACATACTCCCTCTATCTGCCTAATCTTTGAGTCATAATGAATAAAAAGAAAAAACTTAAATTTATTGAAGAAGTTAGAAAATAAATACATTGTATATGTTGTGACCATGTTATTGATCACTAGAATGGAACTAATATGAGTGAACAAGTTCAGGGTACATAATGCAACAAGATTTTAACTTTATTTAGTGGGGTACACAGATGGTGATTAAACACAAGGGCCTATCTTAACTTGCATTTATCACATACATTACTTACATGTATGACTGTGGCATATGTAGCTGGGAATGTATGCTTATGGAAATTTCTAGTCTAGATTGTTGTCGGGTGAAGACAACTGGACAAAGGCTATTACCTTAGGAAGTCTAATAGTCCACATTGATCTGAGAATATTGATATGGGTAGAAGGGTTGATTACACTGCATATTTTTTTCGATGGCTTTGTGATCATATCGGCAAGGTTTCCCAATAGGAATAGGTCATAGTGGTACCTGGATCCAATTCCCTCTCAGCTCAACGATGACACAACCCCAAAAAAAGTAGTTAGATAATTAAGGACTTTGGAAGCTCTATCGAAAACAATGGAGCAGGCGGGGGAGCCAATATTATACCAAGGACTAGTTTATAATTTGTTAGTGTAATTTGCTAGGAATAGGAATATTCAGTAAACGCATCAAAGTTGTGATTTCGCTATCTAATATAGCAATAACGAATATTCGTGCCTCATGGCCATTGATACAATCAAGAACTTTCTAGTTAGTGATAAGAAACTAAGAGAGCTATCAATAATATAATAAGCAAGCTTCTAAACTTAATATATTGTAAGCAATTTAATCTTATGGTTCTTTATCTCAAGAAAGAATATTCATCTTCTAGCTAATTCATTCAATCAATAGGACATGAATCTCATGGTATGTTATCCATTAATATAACTTCAATCTTGTATAAGACCCGGAGAAGCAAAGCAAGACATAAGGATGCACAATAAGCTACTAACTTGTTTCAATGCCATCTCCTATCATTCACTAATAGTATTCTTTGCAAAAATAAAATCCCATCGAAACAAAATTATGGTAAGAAAATTTGTTGGAAAAAAATACAGTGAGTAAACAAGAAAGCATTTCCTTTCTTGTTTCTGGCTTTGAAAATAATTTGCATCGATCCTCAAACTGAGTAGTTTTCATGATTAGAGCTTGTACACAAGCATCGGATTCAGGAAATTGTAGTCATATAAATGGATGTGTGGCAATATAGTAGCTTTAATTGTGATATGTGGTAGACAAGTGTTGATGGGTTCCCTGTTTGTGAATGTAAGCTGAATAAAATCTATTGTTACTTTTAAAAGCTTAAAAGCATCCTAAGATTTTAGGATTTTGATGTTTAAAAGTTTGAAGCATCATAATATTTTAGGCTTTGGATGTGCTCATGTCATTTAGACGCATGATGATCAATTACGTATCCCCTGAATGTAGTTAAAATTAATGCGAAAATATGTTTAGAGAAAAAAAAATGTTAAAAAACATTTCATTCCTTCCTATCTTTTCACTATGCTCAGGTCCTTATTGAAACATAATTGAGACATTGTTCTCTTCGTGTCAGAGATTGTAAGTCCTAGTGTTGAAGCAATAATAATTATTTTGTGTTGATTACCCTGTGTGCCTGCCAGCCTCCCATGATGACTCTGATAATTAATTTGTGTTTGTGGCCCTGTGTGCTAGCCAACCCACCCATGATGACCCTAACCAGACATCCAACACACAAATCACAGGAACCCGAGAGAGGCAGACCTAATCTCCAGTGTTCACAACATTCTCATTCCAACTTTATTAAAATAACCTTTTTTAATTAACACAAACCTGAGCCTCGTACTTTTTTATGACACCCTGTTACTACCTCCACGAAGAATATTTATATACCCGCTTCCTGCTTCATGTGGAATAGATTCCCATACAACTTGTGAATCATAGCGGTGGCTCCTTTATCATTTTTCAGACTACTCTTCCAATGTAAATCACAACATTCTTTGAAACATTATATGTATATAGTTTATAATTATTTACTGGGAATTATTTTAGAAAAAAAGTAGGAAATAAATTATGTTTTAGCTCATACAATTGGAGACTGATTATCGAATTCATTATTCTCTCATGCATATTACTGACTAGCACATTCCATACATTCATGCATCTATAATTTTATAGTGCTATATCACTTAAGAATATTTTTATCTAAACAAGGATCAGTTTCATTCTACTTCGACATATCAGTTTCATTATACTTCGACATATTTGACCATAAATAAATCCATCTAGTCATTCTCCTCATTTCAATATAGAATACGTTTTGATATCAAACAAAGTAAACCATAAAACAATATATAATAAAATTAATTAATATGGAATATCTGAAAACGACACAAATTAACAAAACAATGTTTTGGTATTAGTATTTATATTTTAGCTACAAAATTTTGTTGGTGGTATTTGTACTTTAGCCATACTTATTTGTTGTTATTTATACCGTAACAATATAGATACAACTTTCATTAGCAAGGACTTGCTTCTTCACAACTTCCCTTGTTTACTTGGAAATAATGGAAGAACAGGTACCCATTTCATTGTAGAAAGGTGGGAGAACTTCCTCCTTTCATCCCATATCTTTACCACTTCCAAGGCGAATCCCATATGTTTACCAATTCCAAAGCCTCATCAGAAATGTTCACATTATCGAAGGTGTATTTTACAATTTTACCATTTTACTTCATATTAAGCTAATGCTCTCATTGAAACATCGGTTTTAGGATTGATATGGCATTGACCACTTTAGTTTTAGAGAACATACCAACAGACAATGGTTCTTATACAATGATGTTTTGGGTTACAACATGAATAACTTGTACTAACTAATACTCAAGAAATTTAAGCTAGACCTTAGAACATGGAGTCTTTAAGGTAGAGCCTAAAACATGAATGGTGTTTTTGGTAACATTTTCAAAAAAGTAAATATATTGAGGGGAAAATGGTAGCAATAATGGTTTACATAATGTTGAAGGATGTTTTCGGTAAAGTTTTCTCAAAAAGAAAACATATTGAAGGGAAAATGGTAACGATAATGGTTTACATAATGTATTTTTTGTTTTATGATAAATAACTTGGATGACTAAAACTTAGGCTTTAACATTTGAAATAACACACATATTTTTTATTTTTTTTAAGAAAAGGAAAGGATATTGAGAGGAAGCAGTGTTGATTTGAAACAACTTATGTTATCTAATCAATTGATTATATATGGATTTACAATATTCTCAGGAGAAAATTTTGATTAGAATAGAGAAATAAGAAGCCGTAAACATTTACTTTTAATGCATATACTTATGTATGTTGTGATTAAATATTTCATATGTATGGAAGAAAGGAGGTTGTTTTCATTTTTGTGTAGGAATTTTTTGATGGACGCTTCAAAATCTGAATTTGATCAAATGGAAGTATTTCGAAGCTAACCACATCTTTGTCCGAAATAACTTTATTTTGGGCATAATTTTCAGCGAAGTGTTGTTGAACCCTTTGTTAAATTAGGGGGATTTTCTACAATTCAAACAAAGAAATATTTTCTTTTTATTTTTTCAGATCTTCAATGAAGTCCTAATCTAAGTTTATAACAACATATATATAAACTATTGTTCAATAAACTAAAGTACAAGTTAATGAAATAAACACAATCTACAAATCAATGACAGATAAATAAAACTAAATGAATAATTGTACAATTAGAATATCAATCAACAAGAAAAATATACAAAAATTAATTAAATGTTAATCATATCAAAATATGTATGAATAACTATAATACATAATAGTACCGAAACTAAAACATAACTAGTAGTAAAGGACCAAAAATAAAATATCTATAGAAAGAATAAAATCAAATTCTTAATTGTAATTTATATACAAAATTATAAATTAAAATTAAAAATGACCAAAAAAATCCTTAATGTAAAAGAGAAGAAATATAGTTGGTACAATGCAAACCTAGTATCTTTCGAATAGATGCAGATCAAATTGTACCTATTCTAATGATTAACATTAAGAGGGGATGCAAAGTAAAGTAACTAATGCAACCTACTTTATTGCTCGGTCGAGATGTAGAAGACCACTGTAATAATCTCATAAAATGGAAATTCATCTAATCAAATTTTATGAATAATATTAATAAACCTAAAATTGAAATGAATTTTTAAGCAAGTAAATTTCCACAACAAATTAATTCAAATCATATATTGAAAATGTCATAATCTAAGTTCTAAATCACTTGGATAAAACCACAAAAAGTTAGATTAGATGTATTTCCAAATTAATAACTAGCCTTAAGACACAAGTCACTGGAGACAATATTCATCGAATAAAAATAAATACGAATTGAACTAATATCTAAGATGAAAAATAAATGTAATGAATGTTAATTAGTTATAGAATAAAACATACAAAAAATAATTACTCTCTGTTGAATCTTGAGGAATCAAATCACACAGAATGACAGTAGACCATAAATAATAATGACTATGGAAAGATTTAAAGCACAATAAGCTATCAACTAGATAAAACCAAGGTTTTATACTCAGGGTGTAATTCAAAAATATCCACAATCACATGTAAGTTCTATAAAACAATTCTTTTCGAGAGTCTCCCCTACAATCATAAGGATCACCCCCTTTTACTTTGAAAATAGGTGGTTTATATATCAATTGTTCCACTAACTATGAAAAAAATAAACTAAAGGTTCAAACTATATTTTTACAGCAAATAATAATAATAATAACTATATGTTTGGTCTCTCGACAGTATCTTGACAAATAAATAAATAAACAAAAACTACCAAAATTCCTCTTACGACATTTATGATAGCTGGAGGCTATCCAAAGTGATCCTTTCTAAGAAAGCAATGTTTCGACCATCATGAGGACCTATTACAATTTAAGGAAAACAATATTACTGTTTAACACAATTTTTAAGGAAAGGGTCATTACAGAATCTGTGATTCTGTAACATCCTTTTAATTTTACTAATAAAATCATAACATCATCACACTATTGGCCCTTAGTGTTGACTAATTTTCACCATGCATTTTTCCATGTTTCTATCATCCCTTACCATCATACCATGGTTATTTTCCCATATTTTTGCCTCTTATTGCATTTTAAGGTAAAAAAATTATGTCTTTTAAATTTTAAATTTTTTAGTAAAAATTTGGTATTGTAAGATATTTTGACTAGAATAAAATTTCCTGAAATGGCTCCATTGAAGTCGTATGTGCAAGACACTTGGGTGGAAAATGAAGATATATTTGAGAAGTATGGGAACCAAGGATGGACAAACTCCTATTGTCACATATCAAATGAGCCCGAATAGGCTTGGTCAATGCTGGTCAAACTTGACCAGTCAGCCAGAAATCCCTAAATAAAGGGGCAGTTTTGTGAGCTAGTGGGATTCTACCATATTTTGTGCAACAAAAGGGATTAGTTTGACTGATTATATGGGTTATGACTCTCATAGGTTGTTACAACTATTTTAGTTGAGTTTGTTATATTTTTGGCTTATTTAAGCACAACTATTCAACAATTATGAACATGTATTATGACTATTGAGACTTCTTTACTTCTGAATACAATTTGAGGAACCTGTCTTCAATTTTCTTGTTGTTCTTGCTGTGGAATGTGATTTTTGATCTACAGTAGATGATATTTTCAAGTGTACCAAGCAAGGGTGGAGGGCCCCCATTCTAAGATAAGTACGCTAAAGTGTAACTTTGTGCATAATTGTGAATATTTAGATAGTTTCTTGTGAATATTTTCTTAATAGATTCATTATATGCCACGTTCATTTATGTTTTTGGATTATTTCATTTCAATAATTGACTTAAGCAGAGAAGGTCAACCAATGCATCTAAGTTAGATCCTCTTCCTTCTAGATTAAGAACTGAAATAGAAATTGTGCATTTAATATTACTACTTTTTTGAATTAGTTATCATTTTATCTTTTGGAATGATTTCATTTCAGTAATTGATTTAAGCAAGGAGCGTCAACCAAGGCACCTAAGTTAGATCATCTTCCTTCTAGATTAAGAAATGAAATAGAAATTGTGCATTTAATCTTTCCCGCTTTCTTGAATTAGTTAACATTTATGCTTTTGGAATGATTTCATTTATGTAATTGATTTAAGTAGGGAAGGTCAACCAAGGCATCTAAGTTAGATCCTCTTCCTTCTAGATTAAGAACTGAACTAGAAATTTTGTTTATGCATTTGATCCTTACTGCTTTAGTTATGATATGCTTATTGGTGAATTAATCTTGCTGGAATAAGGATGATGAGGAAGGACAAACATGACCTCTAAGTTAGAGCCTCTTCCTCGTTGCTTATGCTCCACAAAGACTCATTGCACTCTTTCTTCTAAATTAAATTTTAATATTTTCTTTTCAAGTAATTTATATTTGTAACATGCATTTCCATTATTTTATCTAAACAACTACTTCCTACATTAGTTAAGCTAAGCCTCCATAAACTTTGGTTTTCTTCTAAGTCTACCAATCCAGATTGATAAGTAAAATACATGTTTTAATTTCCCCAGTAAATTGAACCAACGCACACCTCGATATTTCCAAGGTTGGAACATACATAAAAAACAAAACCTTTATTTAGAATCACTTTTATTATCAAGATACAAGGCAATAATTAATTTGACCCGAGATGATTTCATAATGATGTGTATATATGAAATTTTAGTTTGGATTTTTGAGCTAGCATACTTTTTTTCTCTGTGTATTTACATAGCCTGACAAGAAGCCTTAAGTTGTTGATTT
The DNA here is from genome assembly GCA_000404065.3 of Pinus taeda. Taxonomy (NCBI): domain Eukaryota; kingdom Viridiplantae; phylum Streptophyta; class Pinopsida; order Pinales; family Pinaceae; genus Pinus; species Pinus taeda. The sequence goes on from APFE030513813.1 coordinate 106,201, forward strand.
TACCTAATTAACTGGTTAATTCGACTGTTTGGGCGTGGAATGGTAAACATGAATTGTTGATGCTAAAATTGATCTAACATAGTAAGATTAGAGTTAGAAAAACTGTGAGGAGTTTTTCGACATTGTCATGGTTGTCAAGTTCAAAATTATCATGATCAACAAACTCTTCAACCTTCGGTTTAGTCTTCTTAGGAGAAGGCTCAAGTGAAGGCTCCAAATCTACAAATACTTCTTTTGAGAGAGAGTTTTCATACTTGTTATTGCTAGCTCGAGAAATTTTTCTTTCGATTTGATTGATTTTAATTTGAGATTGAGAATCATTAGCTATGTGATTGATATTTTCTTTGAATTCGATTTTTGTAGACACGGGCTCAAGCTATGGATTAGGCCTTGAAAGATTAATTTTCCTTTTAAATTCATGTTCTATCCTACCCTATTTTTCAACAGTGTCTTTGGTCGTACTCCTAGTCAAACAAACCAGAGTAGGTTCAAGGTTTTCAACTCTATTAATCTCTTAGAAAGAAGGATCTACCTCTTGAAACAATTCTTAAAACTCGTCTTGTGATGAGCGATGAGAAGGTGACCGAGCATAATCGTTGAGAGAAGGGTCAGATGCAAATGGAGCTAAGGTTCAAATTCTTCGGGAAGTTTGGGCTTTTTGAACTCATTTTGACTCCGAAAAGTATCCCATTTTTGCCAAAGATTAGCCATTTGGTGTTTCACCAATATACAAATAAAATTGTGGTGGAAGAGTGAGCACTAAGAATTCTTGCACCATAATAGATATGTGTGAGACATCTTAGTCAATGTTTTACATAAATAGAAAGAAAATTTGAGCTTATAGCCAATAAACACCATTAGGAGCCTTATATGGTAAATGAATACCAAAGTATAATGTCCTTCATAGGTTACATAATGATGCAATAACAACAATAGATTCTACCATTTAGGTTTTATAAAAGGTATATGCATATCTTTTACATGGTACACACAATCCTTGTTGGCTAGAAGTTTGGTTGAGGGGATATCACGGACTTCGGAATTCTTTGACCACTTTTATCCTTTGATAGGAAGATGCGTGGCTTCAGCAGTAAAATCAACATCCACAAGAATCTCTCTATCTCTAACCCAGGATTTCTTGCCATCAAACAAAGATGCGAAGTCTTCTACAACACTCTGATTCTACCCTTGAGAGAGCTAGAGAAACTCTGACCAGCCAATGCGGTGAAACGTGTTTGCACACTTGTAATAAGATTCAACCATTTTAGTCCTAATAGCTTCTACCAGACAACACAATCCATCGCTAAAATCTAGGGAATTTTTAGTCATAATCAAAGGAACAACATAGAGAGTAAAGTTGTGACTAGTGGAGACCCAAAATCCCTAGCTCATGATGAAGGCAGAGAAAAATGACAGAAGAGAACCATAGATCTGAGAGGTGGTTTGATCGAAGCCCTAGAGATTAATGAAGAGATTGGTAAACAAGGATAATGGTATATGAGGGATAATGGGCGCAATGTACAAACAATCATAGGAAGTAGGTTTGTTATAGTTGGCATTGATCGAGATAATCATATCTAACATGCATGACATATCACCCACAGACTTTAATACCAATCCAAAAACCATAACTCAAAACCCCAAAACATCATAATTCATGATTGTAGATTGAGAAGTTTCAACCAAAATATCTTTGAATATAGGAATACAAAGTCATAAACCTTGGTTAGTCATGAGATTAATGTGTTAAACCAAGCCTAATACCATAGGTCAAATTATAGTAGGTGTAATAAATGGAGAATAAACCAATGAAATATAAATCAAACACATATTTAATATAAGGTTTAACATAGCCTTAAGGGATAGCTTGGTTGGTCGAGTTCTTGTTGCTAAGTACCTCACTTATTGGGACATCACGGGGTCAAATCTCTTTGACACCCTTGGGGTTAGGTCTTGCTAGTTTAGCTGAGGAGTAGATCCCTTTGAGTTGATCTACTTTGATTTTCCCATGGATGTAGCGGTCACTCGGTGTCTGTGAACCACCCTTAAAAAATATAAGGTTTAACATTTCATCAAATAATAACCATACATCAACCTATCCAAATGTAGGTATTAAGGCCCATGCATATTATGCATTAAACATAACAAGTATAATGTTAGAGAGACATGAAACTATGAAAATTTAAAATAAGATGAGGGTGCTACATAATGTAAATTTTGTAGTGACTTTATTAAATCTAACAATTATATGCAATGTAAAGTCATAGACCTAGTATAACTCATTGGAGATGAGATAAAAGACAATGTTTTCCCTTTTATACTAACATTGAATGAAAGGTTGATCCATTGAGAAAACACCAAAAGAAAATTTGAAAATGAGCACACCTATAAATGAAATCAAACTCATGTCATATAATCATTCAAAAAAGAAAATTTATGCATTAGAAACCATTATTGTCCCACAAAATCAAAACCAAGAACTGAAAAATAAGAACTCAAAGGTAAAATTGAGAAGGGGCCCATATCATTTCTTCAAAAATGAGAGACAAGGAGTTTGGGCTATGCTGATGGTGCTGGAACTGCCAACATGTCAAGGGAATCTCCTCAGTAAGAATTCCCAATTAGACCTCAGACCGTTTGGTATAGGAGTCCTCAGAGTGCATCGTAAGGTAATGCCTTCACCGCGATGTTGCACAGAGGCAAATAAAATAACTCTGTCAGTAGCAAGAGTGTGACTGATGCAAAGAGTCAAGGAATGTGTACAATAGGTTCCAACACTTGGAAGGGAGAGGAAGGTGAAGGTGAGTTCTAGGTTGAAAGGGATCAATCCCAAATTGGCTAGGAACACACCACATAAAGGACATGCACACCTTCCGGTGGAGAAGTCCACTTGGATGCGGAAGTCACAACAACAATGGACGATAACATGAACGAAACTTGTGGATCAGTCCAAGACAAGTGTGATGGTTGATATAGTAAGGTTCATGAGAAAGGTAGGTCTGATGTCTGGCAGAGCAGTCAACATGGATGGTGACAACATTAACAACATATGCAACAAATTAGCAACAAGATTCATATAAATGCATACAATTAAGTTCATATACAAGTACACAAGTTAAACAACATATATCATTAAGGAAACTGGAACAGTCCAACTACGATAACAACATATGCATGAAAATGTGTTGGCTCTTATTATTAAAGAAGTGTAAGTCACAGTCATACAATACACCATGGGCTCATCTGGGTAAACTAATAGTAGTTTTTAAGCTCCAGGTTTATGATAACCCATGGTAATACCATGGTATTCATGTGAGCATAGAATATTTAAAGGGGAAATTCCATTAGCTTAGATCCATCTTAATTCCAGGTCTACCAAGTGCTGAGAGGGATAAATGGATTTCATCCCTCAAAGAGTGGTAGATGTGGAGTTAAGATGGATATAGGTTGGTTTTTATGATAATGCAAATATTAAATAGACTTAGGCAATTACATTGTAAAAAAAATCGTAAGGCGAATGGCTAAAGCTACATTTAGTCACTTCACAAAATTTAGTAAAAAATACCAATATCTCCATTAATATTATTTTTTTCTGATTTAACAAAAAAAAAATCAAAATAGTGAAATATTATCACTCTTTCCACATCACCCTCGCAAAAGAGATATAATCGCTACCCAAATTTCCCACCAATTTTCAAACATTCTCAATATGATATCTTCATGAAAAATTTAAGGTATTGATGTTGGATTAGTTGTTTGAAAAATATGCTAGTTTGTACAACCTTTCATCTTCTCTATTATTCTTAGTTTGTCGTAATGATCTGTAAGGGTTATGTCACTACACCATATTGTCCTAAAAGGTAGATATTGTGCACCAAAAAGGAAATTAATCCATATGTTACAATGCTGTTAAAGAAAAGACATATGAAGGTAGTGAATTATGCTAATAAGAAATTTACATTGGGAGAGACATAATTAAATTTTATTATTTAATTGAAGATTTCGAATTAAAATAATAATAAATCTACATTTATATATTTATGTATTTATTCGAAGGCTTTTTACAACAGTCAATTCTTTCCATTAGATCCCCTTTAGGCCTTTGGGATACCTACTACTTTCTTATATTATATATTTGGGGCTTGCTACTTGTTGGCATGTTGGGGTAAACAAAATTGATGTGTTTTCTTATCTCAAAGTTGGAGTCTATGGAATAAGAAAGAAATTTGATAGCTTGACAAAAGTGGTAGAGAAAAGATTAATCTCTCCTACCTTGACAGAACTAGTGGTCAAGATCAACACCTACAATAACTTTGTTGTGGAATATTATCAAAACTAATAGAAGGATATGAAAGAGTGTACAGTAAGAACCTTGACAAACACGACCACTAAAACTTGCTACATTGTTTGTAGGAAGAGAAAATTATGTTTCTTTTTTCCAAACATGTAAGTATATTGCAGTTTAATGAATATGTTTTCCTATTATCATATATGGTTTCATACTTTAACAAAACATTCACCAAGACTACACAATGTTTTATTATTCAGTGAAATATTTGCCAAGATCTTACAAGATTTTATAATTCGCCATGACTTTACAAGATAATATAATCTGGTGAGATATTCATAAAAAAATTTATATATACATATTATATTATTCATAAAATAACCTCCCATTTTTCCTATGTATCATGGGGATTCACCCATTTATTATACATATAAATTTAGGGTGGTTCTTAAAATTTTCCCTGGTCCTCAATGTGGCCAGACCAACAACGTACTTGTGCATGATGTCTACACTAGTAGGAAAGTTTGGACTGGTGGCAACGTGCATCAACTCGTTGAAGTACGAGTCAAGCTCCTGTTGGACCTGCTTCTTGGTCTTCGCTTAGGTGAGAGTCCCAAGTTATTGAATCACATATGTGTGAACGACAACCTCCATGCTCTTGAATACTCGTGCATGGGAAGCTTGTATGTCAGTGATGAGTTGCGGTAGGTCCTCATAGTTCCGGATCTGAATCCAGATATGTGCTTGCAGCTCAATCATATTGGTCCTCATTATGTTGGGAAAATGAAGTGAGGCTCCCTTCTACTTCATCATCCATGCCTACATGTTGTCAACGACAGCATGTATGATCTTCAAGATGTAAACTCTTCTCACACATTGATGCTGTCATCCGTGAAGATGAATGACTGCTTGATGCATGATACTGAACTTGTAGTAGAATGCTCACATGATTGTGTCCAAGGACAATACTTCATATAGTATTGCCTTCTTTAGTTCAGCTTGGGCAAACATTGTCACCAAGTCTCCTCCTTACTTGGCCACCTGTAGTTCCTTCACCATTTGCTTATTCGCAACTATGAGGAAGAAAAAACTAGAGATAGTGGCTTCAACATACACTCTAGTTGCATCGGCCAAAGCAACTGGGTCTTTGTGCACATAGGTCACAATCACTTATTCTTCAACTTGCACAGGGATGTTTGGTACTCCAGAGTTGGTACTCTGTCAAGCTACAGAAATCTATGTTGAGATTCATCAAAGGAGCTATTACACATCTCAGCTTTTGGCTAACCACCAAGGATCTCAGTGCCTCCTTGGTCATTTGAGAATTTCTCATAATCTAGATGCATTGAAGCAGCTTAGTTGACCTCTCTATGGTAAGGCATGAGGTCAATGTCCTGTTCCAACTCCTACCGCTACATGTCTGCATGCCACTATTCAAGAGCTTGTTCTATCCCATGAGCAAAGTCTTTCCCCTACAAGGGTTCACCCTGTTCACCTGACGCCACCTGTTCAGAAGAATCAACTACCTGTATGGGTGCAGCTTGGTCTGTCTACATGTGATGCACCCCATACTGAATCTGTTGTTGCTACGCTTCCTTCTCATGTTGGTGCAGCTCTTGTCCTTTCTAGATTTTGTCCCTCAACTCATGCAACTCCTTCTCTTCTTCTTCCATTCTCTTCTTATCCCTCTGCCTTCCCACAATTCACTTGTCATGCTGCTACCCCTTATATTGAATAGCCATAGATGCTTGTTCTACAACTCGATCTACTCGAAACTTGCAGCTTTGTTCCTCCCACATGCAATCGACAATCTTTCTCTTCCCTTTGTTGTGCATAGGTATGTAGAAAATCTGTGTAGGTTAACCTGATAATGCAATATAAATCAAAGTAGAATATTATAACCTACTTCCACTATCAATTTGTGGAAGCTTAAATATCGAGCTAAACAATATAACCAGAAGAAGAAGAATCAATCGTACAATACACATGAAAATACTTTAGGGAAAGCCTCAGCTAAAAACCCCACACTATTCTATTATCATACATGGTGGAAATACATAAGATGTATACAAAGCCTTAGCTCTCATAGCTAGCCAGCTCTCAGTACAATCCTCACAGATGCTCACAGGCAATCTTGGCTTCTCTCCAGCTTTCCTCTCTACCCTCCAAGCTCATATTTCCTTGCGTTGTTCCTTGTGGATGATTTTCCTTCAACCAAGTGGATGATTTCCTCCAAAACTATGCAATCCTCAAAGATTAAATCTTTGACTGCATGCATGAGTTTTCTCCATGAGAAAACACATGCAACTGATAGTACACTGTCCTTGACTTTAATCTCAACTAGGTCTTTCTCAGAATAGACATGCATGAGTTTTTGATGAGGGAATCTTCAGTTAACTAGAGTAGCACTAGTTGAGTGCATGCATGCATCAACTAACTATTAACTCATTATTAGTTCCAAAAACATTTGGAATGAGTTTAACTGGACTTAACTCAGTAAACTGAGTTAACTAATTATAACTCAATCTTATCTCCTTAATTTAGGGGATAACTCTTGCATGACTTCAGAAAGACTTCTAACTTGAATTTATCCAACTAATTAATTTAAAATAAATTAATTAATTATTTCCAAGTAGCTGTTAAGACTAAATTCGATTTTAATTCACAATTTAATTCAAGGAAAAATTAAATTAGAATATTCTTGTTGCCATATTTCAACACTCCCTCTCAACAAGAAAGGGATTATCTGCCACCCCGATCCTATCTCTATGGAACTCGAATTTACACTTCGACAATGCCTTTGTCAAAATGTCAGCATCTCGCTCCTCTGTTGAAATATGCTGCAACAACATGATCCTCCTTGCTACACAGTCTGAGATGATGATACAGTATGTCGATGTGCTTGGATCTATCATGAAATACTTGATTCTCAGAGAGTTTGATACAACTGTGATTATCGCAATAGATCACAATTGAGTAGACAAATTTACATTCTTTTTTTCTTTTATCATGTTCTTCCCTTTAAAAAATGACGTAACTTGCTACATTACACATGAAACTATCTACATGTATAAAGAAAAAATACTAATATGTTCTTTCAAACACATTATTCAAATAAAAAAAATTGACATAAAACTATTCAAAACTTAAATTTTTTTCCCTTCTTTCACTTTCATACAATGACATGGTTGTTGTCTCCAAATAGCATTCTTCTTTTCCCCTCTCTTGCTTATAGGTACCATAAATTTTGCGATGACTTCTTCTTCTAATAATGAACATGCTCGAAGATACTATGAAACAAATAAAGAACGAATAAATGCACATCGCCCTGAGCTTTATCAAGCAAAAAAAGACATCAAAGAATGTCAAAAACATAAAAATAGAAGGAAAACCAAGATTCCTCATCTGAAATGGCCCACCCCGAAAACAATACTCCCTTGAAATTATCAAACTCTTTATCTTCTCAGAAAACCTCTCAAACAAATACATCCATACCTCATTGCCCTAACCCCTCCTTTGCACATGCTTTCAACAATGTTTATACTAATCAAGCACATCGAGATTTTTGTGCAAAGATTGATAAACTTCCACCTAAATTCCCATGCTCCATTTGTCTTGAATCATATCCTAGAATACATATCCTCAATTCCAACCACATGTATTGCTGCTCCAGATGCATCTCTGAAACAAAGGGCATCGCTTCTCATTATCAAACAACATGGACCCTGGTCCTCAACCAGCTATCCTTACATCTCTTTCACAAATAGAAGAAATGCTCATTGCTAGGGTTAACCATATACTGCAAGTAACACATGCACGTGGGAAAATATAAATACAGTGGCCACACAATTTGTTTTCCTCAAGACATTACATAAATCGCAAACATGTTGCCACGACGTGTTGAAAACTTGGACATCCTAATTGTCACTTGTCATAGTAATGACCATAAGGCTTATGATTTCATTTTCAGTAGACATCGCGTTCTCGCTGCATTAGAATACAATTTGGTAAATGACCCATACTATAAGAATGTTTGTATTGATAACAACACACTGGCATCCTTACCAGCAATCCCCACTGATGTCTCCTCCTCCCTTCACCATTCCAATACTACAAAAACCATTGTCCACCTTTCACTTGAACCACCACATGAGCTCACCGAAGATTCCACAGACCCATCCATAAACCAATCATCATCATTCGTACCCATCATACCTAATACAAATACAGAAATCCACCATTATTTACATGCTTACAACCACCAATCTGATGCTACAATTGAGTGGCCAACAATTGTTTTATCGTAAATCAATGAATACAACACAGAAGGTCTACTCTCTATGGCTTTCCCCACCCTTTTTCCGACAGGAGCTGCAATGCCAAATCAGCCAAGAATGAAAGTAGTGTAGTTACATGAATATGCACTTCATCTCATACGTTACTACGATAACAGATTTGGAAAGCACCCACGCTTTCGTTATTACATATATAATCTTATGATGCGACATCGCAGTCAAGCAACAACATCGATTTTTGTGAAAAAGAACATCACAGATAACTTCCCAATATCTATTCAAGATCTGAACATCCAATTAGAACAATTTCCAGATGAGTAATTGGCAGATCAAGTCATGCGATTCGGTAGCTATTTACGTGGAACAAGATCATTTTGGCACAAAGCTAAAAATTAACTAACGGACATGATATCTCAACTTAGTTGCCCGACGTTCTTCTTCACATTAAGTGCAGTTGATACAAAATGGCATGATCTTCATGCAATCATGCCCGGATGTCTACCTTCTGATATTACAAAACAACAGAAGTGGAGAAATGATAACATTATATCTAACCCACATTTAACATCACTATATATGCACCATAGATTCATAGCATTTCATGAGATTATCTTAGAGAAACACTTGAAGACAAAATATTACTGGTACAAGTACGCATTCTACCGCATTTTTTTTCCAAAAACTCGAAACAACATTCCTCACCTATTACAAAATTATCTTACAAAAAGGCATACTTGACAGGTATGAATGGCAACATAGGGGATCTGCGCACATCCATGGTTTCCTTTGGATAGAAAATGCACCTGATATGGAAAACCTCAACTGGGAAGACACAAAAGTAGTTGATATTACAAGGCAATTCTTCGACGAATATATTTTTGCATGGAACCCTCGTACTCCTTCGGCTTCAAACCAACCAATTGCTTGGACAAATCCCGAATACCCTTGTCTATTGTCCACACAGCAAATCTTCAGAACCAATCCTTTCAATGACTATGAACAGCTCATCAATTGTGTTGAACGTCACACAAAATGCTCAGAAAGCACATGCCTAAAAAAAACTGATCCTCATTCCAATGTCGTTATAAAGCACCATCGGAATTACATCCAAAATCAGCCTTATTCATTGATTCCAATGGCCAAAAAACATACACCCCTACTCGCAACGATGATCGACTCAATAGCCATAACCATACCATCCTATCTATTTGGCGTGCAAATGTTGACTGCCAACCAGTACTCTCCATACATGCTGTATAAAAATATATCGCCAAACATGAATCCAAAGTAGAAAAAAAATCTGAAAGCTTCCACCACATGCTACGTAGAATTGTCCTAGCTTCACCCATTGCTGACCCAACAATATCCGCATTTCAAAATTTTCTTGCGGAAACCCTTGTTGATCGTGACATTGGAGCACAAGAAACCTGCCATATGCTACAAAAATTACCATTAACATTATGTAGTCGACCATTCATTTCTTTAAATGTAAACCAAAAAATTCTTATGTGCCTTCCACAAACGAACACCACCTCCACTACATCCCCACACATCATAGATATATATATCCAGCACCCTTGTACCCTAGAATCCACATCACTAATATAATTAGCAAGATCTTGGTCATATGATCCTCATCACAAAACAAACAAATGGAAACAAAGACCTACAAAAACAATTGTTCGAGTCATACCACATTACTCCTTCATACCATCCACAACTGAAGCTTGCTACGCTAACTTTTGCAGAGTTGAACTTATGCTATACAAACCTTTTTGCCATATCGTACAAGATATAGGAGATTCTGCTACAGAATTCATCACAAATTGGCAAACATTTCATCCATGCTACAAACCTTGGCATCAACACTGCACACTATCTGATATTGAATCTGTCGCAAATGATACCTCAACTATTCATGAAACCAATCCTCCAGACACCATGGAAATAAATGAATGGGAATTACTTTCCTAATTACACCCTACAAATGAGCTTCTCATAAATGACCTTGACATGCTTTGTCTTCGTGGCTTTGATGATACCCATAACTAGAATCATACAACTATCCCATTAGATCTACAAAATAATGTTATACAATTCATTAAGAATAGCCGCTTCATCCACCACAATCTTCAAACACATCAACATATCTTGGCGACCCTTACTACATTATCTCTAATGCAAAGAAAAGCTCTAAATATTATTTCTAATCATTTTTCTAAGAACGATTATTTATCCGCTCTCAGAATGATAATACAAGGCACTGCTGGTACAGGAAAATCCCTCCTTATCAATTGCATCAAAGATATGCTCATAAGCCTTGCAAGCCCGAAACCTTCGCCGATCATGCTCCTCGCCCTACAGAGGTTTCTCGCTTCAACATACAAGCATCGACAATCCATTCTACTCCGCACCTTCCTATAAAGGATCTTATGCCCTTAGAAGGTAATGCTCTTGCAAAATTCCAAGAAGAACTGAGGCATATAAGATACATACTAATCGATGAAATGAGCTTCATTGGGCCAAAGCTTCTCAGCGATATTGATGAACGTCTTCGAGAGGCATTTCCACAGCAAAGAAACACTCATTTCGGTGGTTGTTCCATTATATTGGTTGGTGATCTCGGTGAGCTACCACCCCTCAAAGACATACCTCTATATGCAGGGACGAGCCACGAAAGCGCACTGTGGAACACCTTCAACACAGTCATCACATTGGACACAATATTTCGTCAACAAGGTGACAACATCGCATAGGTTACTTTCAAGAACATTTTCCAAAACATTAGAGATGCAAATCCAACAATCGACGACTACAACGTACTCATGTCAAGCACAGATTCCTTTTTATCAGAAGAAGAAATATGTTCATTCCATGATTCCATGCATCTATTTCCAACAAATGTTCAAACAATGGTCCATAATAAGCAAATGATGAAATATCTAAACACTCGAATTGCAAGATCCATTGCTGAAGATCGAAACACATATTCCAACATTTCCTCAGAAGACGAGCAACTTTAGTGAATTATATTACTATGCAATGGCGATTAAGTTGACTTCCAACCTTTGGGTTTCAGCCGGACTTGTTAATGGTTCCCTCGGAGAAATTGTAACCATCTTTTACAAAGAATCAATTGCACCACCACAAATTCCAACATTTTTGTCGTAGATTTTCCCAAATACATCGGGCCTCCTTGGGATGAAAGAAGCCCCACTCACTTGCATATTCCAGTAGTAAAAAGAAATGGACGTTCACAAATTCCACTGAAGATGGCTTGGGCTTTAACCATACATAAATCTCAAGGTATGACACTTCCAAAAGCAACAATTGAAATTGGAAAAACAGAACGTCAAAGTCTCACATTCACAGCAATTTCAAGAGTACCTTCTCTACAATATCTCCTAATTAGCCCAACATTCAGTTTTGATCGTTACAATAAAATGAAGGACAACAAAAATATTGCTTGCAGAAAACATGCAAAAGAAATTCGCCATTCAATGCCGCCTCCAGATAATCTGCTCCAACCCATACTTTAAGATCACCAAAAGGTTTCCTCCATTTATTTACCTCATTCTATTTCATAACATACTTTTCATATATTTCAACAACAACCAACTTTAATCAATATTAATAATTAAGAAAATATTAGAATGTCTTTATATTATCTATACATCTCATTCTAACATTTTCTTTCTTTTGCAACATGACACATGGACTCAGAAATAGAATACCTAAGCAACTACAAGTAGAATGGAAAGCAAAAAATATGCATCTCCAAATACACATAAACCTCCAATGGTGTTCAATATGCCACTATTCACCATGCATCTTCCACTAACAATATATAAATCCCCATCGCAAAGGTAACTTCATTTCCATTCATTCCAAATTCATTTTAACACAACTCACCTGCAAAGTATTACTAATAAATTTCCACAACTGATTTACATATTACTAATTCTAACAAAATATACATTTTGCAGATCCATTATTGCTTCTTCGGGTCTTCGATGCCTCCAACATGTTTTGATACAACTTCAAATATGGAATGACAAGCACAATGTTCTTTAGAATATTATATTCCTTCTCGAACCTCTTCTGTTACAATTCACTATTTGTATTTTCCATTTCAAACTTAAAAAAGGATGTTTTAAGATCAAATACCATTTTGATGGTTTATGTCCTCACAACTATTCATATTTTCCATTTCAAACTTAAAAAAGTATGTTACAATTCACTATTTGTATTTTCCATTTCAAACTTAAAAAAGGATGTTTTAAGATCAAATACCATTTTGATGGTTTATGTCCTCACAACTATTCATATTTTCCATTTCAAACTTAAAAAAGTATGTTTCAAGATCAAATACAATTTTGATAGTTTATGTCCTCACAACCAATTCATTGTCAATGGGTTTTAAAATATTTTGTTAACAAAATCAATTGATTTTAATGAATATAATACATGTTTTCAATATATCTTCATATTAATTTAATTTCCCATTTGAATAATGATTTCTTAAATAACCTTATCCAAATCAATATGGATACCCGGTTGTTGTTCGCGTGGATTCATTCGTTTACCTTCACCTTTAACTACACAATTTTTACCAACTACAAACAAAGGTCTCTAAACAAGTTCAATGGATATTTATGGCTACTTGCATTCCATTTCAACGGTTTTCGGCATGGCTTCCTCAAATTAAAACTCAGAATCATCGACCCTTTCTTTCAAAAAATCCCACAAAAGCCCATTCACATTTCAATATTATTCCACACACTATGCCTTATGACGTTTCCTTTGCAACATTAGGTGCAAATGCTAGTATTTATTATTTTTAAATTTGATCGGTAGAGACGTCTTTCTGCTTGTTTTTAAATCATTTATCT